>JAFEMH010005081.1:92500-178528 GCA_022495995.1 Adenophora triphylla var. japonica | reverse complement strand
GGCAACATTATCACCTTCATGATTTGGACCTTCCAAAATTTGGGGCGTCACAATGAGCCACTCTACATCACAGTCCAGTTTGGATGAGCGTCGCCTTCCGCGTGTTGGTAGACGGAGGTTCGAAAATGAATGTCTTGCCCGCCAAGATGATGGACCTTCTTGACATCAAGCCCACGAGATCACGAAGCCTTGATCCCTTTGTCAAGGCCTATGACTCTACTTCCCGTACGGTTCTCGGGGTTGCTACTCTAAACATCTGGTTCGGCAAGCGGATGATCCCCACCGAATTCCAAGTGTTGTACATTCCAACCACTTTCACGGCCATCACAGGCGACCACAGCTGCATCAAATCAATGGCGAGAGCATCCACCCTTCACCCGGTGCATCAAGTTCATGCGAAGCGGCGAGCTAACCACAGTCTACGGCGACAACGTCACCACCAAGGGGACCAGCACCAACGACATTCCAGTGTTAGAAATCAAGCATAATGACGACATGGCATTAACTGGATTAACTCTGGAGACCTCCAAGATCCAAATATGCAATGTGGACTTCCACTGTTTCAAGACAAAATTCCTCCCGCCATGAAGATGATGAAACTCATGAACTTTATCCTAGGACTGGGGCTTGGCAAATGGTTACAGGGCTAACACCAAGTCATCGAAGTCAAAGACCACACCACGGTCCAGGGGCTCGGTTATGTGCCAACATCGGCTGACATCAGGGAAAATAAAAGGCTCACCCGCACCAAGGCAGCAGCCGCAAAAGGGTAACCTCCGACGGCACACCCAACCTCCGGCCTTACAGTTTCGACCTCGCTCATTACTTCACCAAGGGCAGGCCAGCGAAGCGAGGGGACCAGAAGCGGTGGAAGCCGATGAAGATGAGAAAGAAGCGGGGATAGTCGGCCACGAAACTACGAGAAAGGATGGGACGGCTAGCGCCACGGGACCTCGAAGTGCTTCGAGGACTCAAGAAGGCTAATTCGATAAGGGGAGCATTCCTCGACATCACAGCTCTACCTGGACCAATTGCCACCACGAGTCCGGCATGAGCACACATTCAAGGAATCCCGAGACTTGGAAGAGCAGCTCGAGTACTCTCCATGGAAAGCAGGCCCCATTCGGATCGGCCCCAGAGGCCACATTCGAAACAGTATTTCGAAGCGAAGGAACCGAGAATTCATAAAGACGCTCTCGGTGGACCGGCTCTACGAGTCTTTTTGAAGAAGTCATGGAGGTGCCAAACACGATTGACACAGGCTCCGAAAAAAGCATGATCGCCATGATTGGGACAGGCGAAGCCAAGCCTCTCGACCCCCGAACCCTCATCAAGCATCCGGCAATGCCATTGAAGAAGGTGGGTAACTTTCACCGGACTAAGGGTAAGCGAAGCGAGGTGGAAGACAAGCCGGGCTGCTGCACCGACATCTCCATAAACCCGGTCTTGAACCCTCCGAGTCGAGTCCTTGTCGAGTCCGATCCTCGAGTCATCCAGCGGCCTTACGCCAGGAAGACTATGATAATATAGCCAACCATGTATTTCCATTCGCATCTAATGAAAAATCTGACCTTTCGGAGTATCCCCTCATTGCCACTTTAACAACTGATAAGTTAACAAACAACTTAAAAGACGTTAATAACGAATCAATTGATAAAGAAGCAAACACATTAAATGAACAATACATTAAAGAAGTTCTCAAGCGTGTAGTTGACCAAGAGGACAACTGGGCCCAGTTTGCCCGAAGAGGTTATGACCAAAGTGAACACAGGGTCAGTGCAAGAGCCTAAAGAGACACAAGTGGGCAGTTTCTTCGCCGATGCAAAAAAAGAAGCCCTGATAAACCTCCTCCAGGAGTATGTTGACGTGTTCGCCTGGTCATACCAGGACTCGATCCCTCGATCATGGAGCACAGAATTCCCCTGGATCCTGAATCCAAGCCTGTCAAACAAAAGTTGTGCAAGATCAAGCCAGAGTGGTCCTTGCAAGTAAAAGAAGAGATTGAGAAAATGCTCCAAGTTGATTTCATCAGAGTGATTGAGTACCCGACCTGGCTCTCCAACATCGTGATGGTCACCAAGGCCAATGGAAAGGTCAGATGCTGCGTGGATTTCCGGGATCTCAACAAGGCAAGCCCTAAAGATGATTACCCACTGCCTAGCATCGACATGCTAGTCGACACCATGGCAAATTTCGAGGTAAATTCCTTCGTGGATGGGTTTACTGGATACAACCAGATCAAAATGTCCGAGGAGGATCAAGCCAAGATTGCTTTCACCACTCCGTGGGGGACATACTGCTACACGGTCATGCCGTTCGGTCTGAAGAACGTTGGGGCTACTTACCAGCGGGCTGCAACAGCCCTCTTCCATGACATGATTCACAAGGAAATCGAAGTATATGTCGACGACATGATCATCCACTCCAGAGGATCAGACATGCAGCAAATGACAAATCTGAGAAAGTTCTTCAACAGACTCAGAAAGCACTCCATGAGATTGAACCCTGCGAAGTGCACCTTCGGCGTCAAGCGAGGCAAAGTACTGGGGTACATGGTTACAGAAAGAGGTATCGAAGCCGATCCCAAGAAAATCAAGGCCATCATCGACATGAAGTCGCCTCAGACCCTGACAGAAGTAAAAAGTTTCATGGGAAGACTTCAGTACATCAGTCGCTTCATCAACCAGTTGACATCTCTCTGCAAGCCCATGTTCAAATTGATGAAGAAGAACACTGACATCAAATGGGACTCCGAGTTCCAGACGGCTTTCGAGAAAATCAAGACATACTTGGTGAATCCCCCAATTCTGTGCCCGCCAAATGAAGACAAGCCACTACTCCTGTACTTGACAGTAACAGACACGTCAATCGGAGCAATGCTGGCACAAGAACAGAAAGATTCCAAAGTTGAGCATGCAATCTACTTCGTAAGCCGGAAGCTTCAAGGAAGTGAACTCAGCTACTCAGCATTAGAGAAAACTTGTACCACCTTGGTATGGGTAGTCGAGAAACTGAAACACTACATGCAGTCACTGTGATGATGTGTCGCCATTTCGCGGGAAAAAATTTGATTTTTTGCGTTTCTTTGAAAAAACCAAATAAAACCCGGGAAAAAGAACGGAGTCGCCACGCCATTTTTGTTTTAAGGGCCAAAACTTTGAAAAATGCCCGAGATCAGAGATTTGGGTTCGGAGGTCATGTTACACGCCGGGAAGGACGTTAGTGTGCACCCGGAATGCCTCGTAAAACGAGTCTTCCAAGCTGAAAATCATTTGTGTGTGTGTGTGTGTGTGTTTTGGCCAAAATAATTTGAAACTCAGAAAAGTAAAAATTGGGATATCTTTTAAAGACTTTAAACTGATCCCATGATTTTTTGGAAGATTTTTGGATTGAGATTTGGTACTCAAAAGACCTTTTGAATTTGAGAGCCACTTCTGCCAGAATGAAAAAGGCAGTGGACCTTTGATTTTGAAATGGATTCAAGGGTCTTAAAACTTCATAATCTGGATAAACTCAGAGAATGAAAGTTGTTCCAGACACCTTAAATAAGATTTGTGCGAATAAATTTTCCATTTTGGAGAAGATTTGAGGGGTAAAAAACTTCTGGAAATCTCAGATATGCAATCTGGATTTCCAGAAGCTGATGAACTAGCCTCTAAAAGAAAATTCGAAAAAGGGAGTTTTACTCACTCAAAAACTAAAGTAAAAATATGTCTGGAAAGCTCTGGATGTTGTCTACAAAAAGTGTTTTGTAGTCAACACCAAATTCCAAGTTTATCTGTGTCCAAAAATTAAGACAATAGACTGGGATCTTGGAAAATTGCTACTGGACAGCAACTTCTCAAGAAAGAAAATATGATTTTAAGGGGGGTTTTGCATCCATGCTTGTCCCCATTTCCCTAGGTTTTGGTTAGTGATCACTTGACATTTTAGTGGTGAATCAACTATACCAAACCATCCTTGGGGTACATTAGGACTAAGCACTTCATTTGCTTGGGAAGGGGATTTTTATCCTTTGAAAATGAGATTTGATGCTTGAAAATGTTTTTTAGGGTTTTGAAAATGTGTTTTCTTTGCAAGAAAGTAAGAGAACTTGAAAATAATGTTGATCCTTGTAGAAGATCATCCATGGAGATGAACTTCCATGGTGATCTTCTTGGATCTAAGACAAGAAGATGAATGAACTACATTTTGTAGTTTGAAAATGCATGCATGGATGAGAGATTTAGGGTAAGAAGAGGGAGGTTATACCTATCTTCTTTGTATTTTGGGGCTTTGGCTTGAATATATGAGTGTTTGAGGCTTAAATGCAAGAGTTTTTGGGTTTGATTTGAGTGAGTGAAAGTTGGGAAGATTCAAGAGAAAAAGGTGACAATTCTTATGGAATTCTCACTGTTTTCTCGAGTATATTCGCCAGATACTATGAATTGTGCTCTTGTTCCTTCTTATTTTTGTGACTGGAGGGCTCAATTTATAGCCCTCTGAAAATTGCAATCTCATCCGCGCGGATAGGACTGCGGCGTGCCTTTGTTCATTAAATCTGCTCCAGGGCTTTGGACAAGAGGAATAATCTTTTTTAAAATTCAAATTAACCAGCCAGATTATGTTTCCAGCCATTTCTTTTTTTGGTTTTTCTTATTTCTTTTGCTTTTTTGATTCCTTTCCTTGGTTTATCTTTTTTTGGCAATCCCTAATCTACCCTCACTTTGTTAGAAAAGTTAGGAATGTTAGGAATTGTTAGAAATGTTATAACTTTCGTTAATTTTCTAACGAAAATTCTAACAAGCTCAAATTGGAGCACTTACAGTAGCCCCTCGGCGACGACGCTTTCGAAGGAAGCGGGGTCGTCGATAAGAGTAAGGCTCCATACTTGGCAGGATGATCGAGTGATCGGGTGGCTGAACCTATTAATAGGCTACCTACGTATCCCGAATGGGAATCAAGCCAGTCGTAGTTCGGGTCTTTGACCCTGGAGGTGATGGCGTTTTAGGTGCCTCGAACCTGATGAGCGAGTTCTGCAGTTGGTTGCTGGAGAGAAACTCTGCTGGGGGTAAGAGATGACCATTTTCGGTCGGATGGGTATCCGCTCCGCTGGGGATAGGAATGACCATTTTCGGTTTGATGGCTATCCGCTCTGCTGGGGATAGGAATGACCATTTTCGGTTTGGTGGCTATCCGCTCTGCTGGGGATAGGAATGACCATTTTCGGTTTGGTGGATATCCGCTCTGCTGGGGATAGGAATGACCATTTTCGGTTTGGTGGCTATCCGCTCTGCTGGGGATAGGAATGACCCTTTTCGGTCTGATGGCTACCCGCTCTGCTGGGGATGATTGCGATTTATCGCTTTCCTAGTGATAGCGTCTTAGGTGTCTCGAACCTTGGAGATGGCGTTTTAGGTGCCTCAGACCTTGGAGATGGCGTTTTAGGTGCCTCGAACCTTGATGATGGCATTTTAGGTGCCTCAGACCTTGGCCTTTCGGTGGACTTTGTCTGCTGCCGAAGGAGAGGGTGACCGTTTTAGTCGAGGGGCTGGACCTAATGATAGGCTACCTACGTATCCCTAGCGGGGAATCAAGCCCTTTCGTAGTTCGAGATCTTCTCGAGATGCTGTTGGCTTTTGGGATTCCGTTAACTTTGCTGGGGATTTTGTTAGCCTCTCTCGGGAAAATCAGACGTATTCGTCGGGGAAATCTGTCTTACGTTTGACTACCGGGGAATGATTTTAATGAAAGATATGGGATCTCGTTATCTTTCTCAGGGAGGTCGGCCTTACGTTTGACTGCCGAAGGGTAATTTTGATGAAAGATACGGGATTCCGTTATCTTTCTCGGGGAAATCGGTCTTACGTTTGACTGCCGGGGGATGATTTTGATGAAAGATACGAGATCTCGTTATCTTTCTCGGGGAAATTGGTCTTACGTTTGACTACCGGGGGATGATTTTGATGAAAGATACGGGATTCCGTTATCTTTCTCGGGGAGATCGGTCTTACGTTTGACTGCCGGGGGTAATTTTGATGAAAGATACGGGATTCCGTTATCTTTCTCGGGGAGATCTGTCTTACGTTTGACTGCCGGGGGATGATTTTGATGAAAGATACGGGATTCCGTTATCTTTCTTGGGGAGATCGGTCTTACGTTTGACTGTCGGGGGATGATTTTGATGAAAGATATGGGATCTCGTTATCTTTCTCGGGGAGATTGGTCTTACGTTTGACTGCCGTGGAATAATTTTGATGAAAGATACGAGATCTCGTTATCTTTCTCGGGGAAATTGGTCTTACGTTTGACTGCCGTGGAATAATTTTGATGAAAGATACGAGATCTCGTTATCTTTCTCGGGGAAATCGGTCTTACGTTTGACTGTCGGGGGTAATTTTCTTGTCAAGGGGCTGACTTTGGTTAACTTTGGTTAACTCTGTCAAGTTGGGGACCAAACTGCAGAGTCCTGGATTTTTAAAGGGCAAAAGGGTCATTTTGACCCTAACAATCCTATCCGCGCGGATAGGAGCGTGTTCAGAGGGTTTTAAATGAGGGGCCGCCCCCTTTCTTCTTCCCCAGTCTGTTTTTACAGAATTACGAGAGAGGAAGAGAGAAAACGCAAAAAACCGCCATTGTTGGGCAAAAAAGCTTCGAAATCTTCCGATTTTCTTCGATTTTCGAGCAATGGAACACGGAGAAGGTGCTTTTCAAGGCCAAGGACGTGGCCCGGGAGATTATGCATGAGAGGAGGTCCTTCTTTGAAGAAAGGTACAAGGTGAAGTGCTTATGGTCTCTCAAGGAATTGATTCCGGATTACGGTCTTTTGAGGGCTTCTTCCTCATTTTGGGACACTAGGAGGCATGTCTTTTGCCTTTCTTACAACGAGATGGTCCCAACCGTCGAAGAATTTCGGGCCTTGCTTGGTGGTCCGGAGGTGGAAGAGATAGCGGGTTCCTTGCCCCGGAGGGCTTCTTTTGTTGACAGATTGTGCGTCCTCCTTCATCTTTCCCCGGAGGAAGCGCAAGGTATGATCCGTGGTCCCGATCATTTTGATATTTCCGGCCTTCCCGATAGGTTTAGGGGCCTAGGCTTGGTGGATGATGCCTATTGGGATGCCTTTGCACTTTGCATGTTCGGGACCCTGTTTATGGTCTATTCTTTTGGGATCTGTCATCGGTCTCTGCTGGATGTAGTCGTTCATTGTCGCTTGGGCAGAGATGTTGTACCTCTGATCCTGGGGGAGACTTTTCATGCTCTCGATAGGGCAAGCTACGGGAGACGGTATATGCGCGGGGCAGCCCGTTCCTCTTGACTCATGTGGGCGATGGAGCGCTTGGGGATTCTTCGGGAAACTCGACATGATCAAGCCTTGGACATTTGCCAGGAGGGGGGTTGCTGTGGATTTCGATGATCAGGGCTCATGGGAGCATTGGATGGCTGGTCGCCAAACAAAAGATATCAGATGGTCAGTGCCTTGTTGGCGGGTGGAGACTCGCAGAGTGCTTCAGGGACGGGTCTCATGCGCGGTCATGCTTCCGGGCTTTCTCAGTCCAGCTTCTATATTCCGGCTTTAGTTCTGAGACAGTTTGGCTTGGAGCAGGTTCCTTTGGAGGGCTTTGATGATATAGCCCTCAGGGTGGTGGCTTCTGTTTCTATGGATGATCCCTCGGTGTTTCCATTTCTTTCCCGAGCATGGAGGTATGACGCCTTTCCTCCTCTGGTTATTCTCAGGCGTCCGAGACCGGTGTTCTTGACCACTTGGTACCTGGATTGGTACGAGAGGCATTTGGGAGAGACTCAGATGGCTATTTTGAGACGGCGTGAGGCCATTGTGGGTGCGGAGGACCTGACTGTTTCGGAGAGGAGGAGGGCCGAGGCGAGAGCCAACCCTCATGACAGGAGCGGAGACGCTGTGACCGACTATGAGGCTTACGTCAAGAGACAGGAGAGGAGGACTCCTATGCTACCAGCTAGGCTACAGGAGATGAGAGATGATGCTAGGGCTACTAAGGCCCTGACAGAGGCTGGTTTGATAGATCCTGTTCCTATACCAGAGCTTGGTAGGAGGAAGACCGACATTTTTCCGGTTCAGAAGAAGAAGACTCGAAGAGGGAAGAAGAGGGGAGAGGCCGCTGAGTGGCTTGGAGTGACTCGAGTTTTCCGAGTATCCCTTTCTTGCCATGGCAGACACATTAGTTTGATTATGTATCTTAATTTCTTTTAGCAGGTTGCCAGTTGTAGGAATGAATCGGGCTTAGACTCATCAAAAAGTTTTTAACTTGTAATGAATATTTGAATTGCTTGAGTTTTTCGAGACGCTTTCATGGTCTCGATCGAGTGTATTGATGTCAAAGTATGATTTTTATTTGTGTTTTAGACCGAACCGTTTCCGCCGCCTACGTTCCCCTCATTTTGAGGAGCTCAGTCTTCGTAGTTCAACCCTGGGTCGATTTTTTTGTTTTTTTTTTTGTTGTTTTGTTTTTTTTTTTGGTGCAACCCTGTTTTTTACCTAGGTCGCCCTTTTCGGGTTTTCAACCTAGTTGGGTATTACTCTTTTAGCACTCTTTTTTTTTGGTTTTTTTTTCTTTTTTTTTACGCGTAGTATCTGCGCAGCTTGTCACCATTCACTGGGTGTACAAAGGGATTCCCGTCGAGGTCTGCAAGTTGCATGGCTCCTCCGAAGAAGATCTTCTGGACGACGTATGGCCCGACCCATACAGGCTCCCATTTGCCGAGGGGGTTGATACGGACTGGGGGCTTTTCTTTTAAAACGAGATCCCCTTCTCGGATCTCCCGATGCTTTACTTTCTTGTCAAAGGCTCTGGCCATTCTTCCTTGGTAGGCTCGGATGTGTTCCATGGCTTTCAATCGTCGCTCATCTAGCAGGGCCAATTCGTCATGGAGACTCTGGAGCCATTCGACCTCGTTGATCTGGCTTTCCAGTAGTATACGGAGCAAGGGGATCTCTAGCTCGATTGGGAGTACGACTTCCATTCCGTATGTGAGGGCAAACGGTGTTTCCCCAGTTGCCGTTCGACCATGTTCTGTAGCCCCAGAGTGCCGTGTAACTTCTCGGGCCAATCTCTGCCTTGGACAGCCATTTTTCGGATGATATTTTCCAGCAGTCTTGTTCCGCTTCAACGGCTCCGTTGGTTCGGGGCCTGTAAGGAGATGACTTGTGACGGGTTATTCGAATTACGCCGGCGGCTGTCACATTCCCCTTCGAAGTGGGATCCATTATCTGAAATGATTTCGGCTGGCAACCCGTATCTACATATGATGTTCTCTTTGATGAAGAGGGCTACTTTCCTTGAGTTGAGGATTTTGTAGGACTTGGCTTCAACCCACTTGGTGAAATAATCCACAGCTACCGGGACGAATTCGTGGCCGTTGCAGCCTGAGGGTGTGATTTTGCCTAAGACATCGATTCCCCAAGTGACGAAAGGCCAAGGGGTTGTCATGCAGTATAACTCGTGAGGAGGCAAGTGATTAAGATTGGAGTATCGCTGGCATTTGTCGCAGCTTTTGACGAACTGGATGCGGCTTCGGTTTCCATGGAGATCCAAAAGTACCCCATTCTCGCATGATTTGCATCAGAGCTCGAGCATTCATGTGAGGTCCGCAGGTACCACCATGTATTTCTTTCATGAGTTCAGTAGCCTCTTGTTTGCCGATACATCGCAGGAGGGGGCCTTGATAACGCTTCTTGTATAGCATATTTCCCAAAAGAACATAATGGGAGGCGAGCCGCTTCAGGGCTGAGAGACTTTTCGCTTTGATTCCTTCTTTATATTCCCCATCTTCATTTTTGAAGGAGGCTTCTCCGTTCTTAAGGTACCGATAGATCTGAGTGTACCGTGGATCACCGGCCGGTTCGGCTTCTGCTTCGATTTCAAAACAATAAGCGGGATTTTCTCTTCTCCCGACTCTGAATGGTTTGACGGACTTCCCTTCGGGTATTTCAACGAGGGAAGCTAGCGTTGCCAGAGCATCTGCAAATCTGTTGCGATCTCTGGGCAAGTAATGAAAGCTGATCTCCTTGAATTGGGTTACTAGCTCTTCCATGTAAGTGTGATATTTCTGTAGACCCGGGTCCACGGTCTTCCATTTGTTAGAGACCTGATTGATGATGAGGGCAGAGTCACCATATACCTCCAATTCCTTGATATTTCTTTCAAGGGCGGCTTCCAACCCGGCTATGCAAGCTTCATATTCGGCCAGCGGCGTTGTTGGTGACTTCGAAGTTCAACCTTACTGCTATGGGGGTGTGTTCGTCAGTAGGATCGACCAGAAGCATTCCTATTCCGTTCCCCCTTTTGTTTGACGCCCCGTCGAAGAAGAGTTGCCAGCGATTTTCTCCTTCTAGAGCAAAGATTCCATCATCGGGAAATTGTAGTTCAGGTCCTCGGGACTCATCACTTGGGAAATCGGCCAAATGTTCTGCCATTATGCGTCCTTTTACAGATTTCCTTGAAACATAAGTGATGTCATATTCGGCCAAAAAGAACGACCATTTTGCCAACCTCATGGAGATGGAAGGCTTGTCGAACAGATATTTGATGGGGTCTATCCTTGAGACAAGATGTATCGGGTGAGGCTGCATGTAGTGTTTCAACTTTCCCAGCTACCAGACCAAACCTGCGCAAGTCTTCTCGCAAGCGAGTAATTGAGTTCGCTTCCTTGGAGCTTTCGCTACGAAATAGATGGCGTTTCGATCTTGGAATCTTTCTTCTCTTGAGCTAGCATAGCCCCAATTCTTTGTATCCGTGACAGTTAGATATAGCAAGAGTGGCTTTTGCCGATGTGGTGGGCGAGAGAATCGGGGATTCACAAGGTATGCCTTGATCTGTTCAAAGGCAAGCTGACATTCTGGAGTCCATTCTGTGTAGGCATTTTTCTTCATCAACTTGAAGATCGGCTCGCAGATCGAGGTCACTGATTTACAAAGCGGCTTAGGTATTGCAAGTCTTCCCATGAAGGATTTCACTTCGTCGGTGTCCGGGGTGGCTTCATTTCAACTATCGCCTTGATTTTACGGGGATCCACTTCGATTCCCCGTTACGTCACCATATATCCTAGCACCTTACCTCGTCTTACACCGAAGGTGCACTTGGTTGGATTCAGTCTCATGCCGTGGTCTCGGAGGCGGCCGAAGAATTTTCTCAAATCAACAAAGTGCTGGCCATCTCGATCCTCCGGAATGTATTATCATGTCGTCCACATAGACCTCAATTTCTTTGTGGATCATGTCATGGAATAGAGCCGTAGCTGCCCTTTGGTACGTAGCCCCAACATTCTTTAGTCCGAATGGCATGACCGTGTAGCGTAGGTGCCACTAAGGGGTTGTGAAGGCCGTTTTGGCTTGATCCTCTTCTCGCCATTTTGATTTGGTTGTAGCCGGCAAAACCGTCGACGAAGGATTTGACTTCATGGTTGGCCGTGGAATCTACCAAAATGTCGATGTTTGGCAGGGGAAATCGTCTTTTGGGGCTTTGTTCAAGTCTCTGAAGTCTACGCAAAGACCGGATCTTTCCGTTGGCCTTGGTCACTGTTACTATGATGGAAAGCCATGTAGGGTATTCAATGACTCTGATGAACCCTGCCCAGAGCAGCTTTTCTATCTCCTCTTTCACTTGTAGGGACCATTCGGGCTTAATTCTTCTTAGCTTCGCTTTACCGGCTTGACTTCCGGGTCGAGCGGTATTCGGTGTTCAACTATGGAAGGATCGAGGCACGGCATATCTTTATAGGACCATGCGAACACATCCACAAATTCTTTTAGCGGCTCAATTAGGGCATCCCTTTCGGTCCCTTCAAGAAACTACCAATTTGCGTCTCTTTAGGCTCTTCCAGCGGTTCCCAGATTCACACTCGTCAAACTCTCTTCGGCAGCTTGGGCTCGATTTTCCTCTTTCCGGACAACCTTCTTAAAGATTTCTTTGATATATTGTTCATTTAATGTGTCTGCTTCTTCATCTAGTGAATCGTTATTAACTGTTTTTAGATTATTAGTTAATTCATCATTAGTTAAAGTGGCAATTAAGGGATACTCAGAACGGTTCGTCATTTCATTGAGAATAAGAGGGAATACGACATTGGCTAAAATTTCGTGGTCTTCGGGCGTGAGGCCATCTGGACGACTCGAAAGACTCAAACTCAACAATGAGAGACTCGAGAGGACTTTACAAAGGTTGACCTAAAGGGGCGAGGGGACCGATCCAAGTTTGGTGATCATTTCTTCTTTGGTCGCGGACGGGCTGAGAGAGTTTCCCAATTCTTTAGCGGCATTCGGCCGGGGGCCTCATGACTCTGGGGCCGTCTCTTTTCTGTTCTCCTTCCTCGCTCACGCTATCATCTCTTTCTCGAACCAGGATCAATTGTGTCCGGCGTCGAAAGCCGAGCATGTGGATGTAGGGATCTTCCTCAATGCAGGGATTTCCATATCGTCACAATCCGACCGCTCAATCCCGGATGTAAGGACGTATTACGTCTCGGTGTGCTGCTAGAAAAATCTCATGTCCCATACTCGAGCGGAAAGGCTTGGCAGGTAGTTCAGTAAGGAGGACGTCCCACACGACGTTCATAGATTCGAGTTGAGTATGACGATGCTTGTCGATCTTTATCATGAAAATTTCACGGCTTGGGCAGGTCGGAGAGTGGGTTTGAAGAATGGTGACGAAGCTGTGATTAGGAACCGGGGGTTTGTGTGCCTGTATCATGGCGGCGTTCAATGTTTCCTTCCAGTATGCCTCCAAATGTTGGAAATGACAATTGGATTTGATGAATCTGACTTCTTCAGAGTCTGCTCGCTTGAGTGCGTTGACATAATTAGTATCACCGGATTCTGGGGGATTCTGGCGAGACTTGCCCCAATAGTCACTTGGTCGACTCGGAGGAGGTAGCCCCGGTGTCTGGCTAAGAGCATGCTTGGTAACGGTCTCGGCTTCGTTCCCTATGAGGGAAGTCACATGTCGCCCCCTATGACTTCAAGGTCCCCTTGTCGGTTAATGAATTTGACACATTGGTGGAGAGTGGAGGCTATGGCTTTCATGTGATGCAACCAAGGGCGCCCTAGTAGGGCTGTGAACTCGGAGGGGATATCCATTACATGGAACTTTGCGGGCACCATTTGGGTTTCGTACAGCAGTTCCAGAGTCACTGTCCCAGGATGGGACGGGACGTGCCATCATATGCCTTGGCCGATGGGTAGATGGGATCATGTGCCTTTCATTGATGCGTAAGGCCCGCATCATGCTGAGGGGGAGGACATTAACGGCTGATCCGTTGTCCACCAATACTCCATGGAGCGATACTGTGTTGAGCTTAATGGTGATATACAAAGCTTCATTATGTTGGGAGACATCTCTTGGTAAATCTTCGTCGCAGAAGGTGATCATGCTGCCATATAGGCGGGGGTCATAGATTTGGTCCTTATCTCGGGATAGAGAGTCATCAAGCCGGTCACTTCGTGCTTTTTTCTTGCGAGGTAGAGCCTTTGCAGAAGCCCTTGGGTTATGCGAGGCCTTTTGTGGCGGTTGCCATCTCCGGTCAACATGTTGATTGAGTGGGAGCGCCGGCTGGCGTCGGTTTTCTTCGTCGGTGTATACTCGGGAGCCGGACAAGCTGAACCTTGGGCGACCCCCGAGGGGTTGGACTTACGTCTGCAGTACTGCGGTATTCGAAGGTCTCAATTCCTTCGTTGGCAAGGCTTTTCTCGCTCTTTTACCCCTGTTTGCTTTGGGGAAGAAGGATCGGAGTAGAGTACATAATAATCAAATTCCCAGATGGCTCCCGAGCGTTCCCACACTGTTATCACCGGCCTCGAATCTCTCCTTCAATTTTCTTTGGGAGGAAATTTTCTTTTTCTTAGGAGGACGGTCCTCGTGTATCCAGTCCCGATAATCCCTTTCAAGGCAATCGGGACAGTCACAAATATCCCACCAAATGTGTTCTACGGTGGTGGCGGATTTGGGACCTCGGGTTGACGGTGCTGGAATGACTTTGAGTGGAACCGGTCCTGGGGATTCGCTGCTGGGCTCATCTGGAAGCGAGTGATTGGACTCCGCCGGATAATGAAAGATATTGAGGTCAGGGAACGGGCATATGTTTGTCCTTCGGGGTAGCCCCGGTCAGTTGGGATATTGTTAAGGTCCCGAAGTGGCGTGTGGCCTCTTCAATCCAGGCTGCTGCTGTCATTGCGAGTTCTTCACAGGCTTTGATGGCTGACCATATTTCTTCAACTGTTCCACGATTTTCATCACTCAGTGATATTTGTGGGATCATCACTTTGAGAGGGGACAGCCGACGGTATACCGAATTCTTTCGTCCTCGATCGCTTGTTTGGGGGCCGGTTGCCTGTAAGTCGACGGGCGGGAGTCCCGGCGGTGGAAACATAGGAATCTTGGGGTAGCATCTTGATGTATCCGGACGATTAAGAAGAGGAGGAGAACCCTCTTCCTTCTTTGCGGTAAAAGTGCCATCGGAATTGAGACTCGATAGTCAAACCACGACTTGCGACAACCCCCGAGAAGGTCATCAATTTGAGCCTCATGTCGAAGTCTCATCTGTTCTACCAACCGGATCCAATCAGTCCGTTCGAGGGAGTTTGGAGGACGGAGCAATGTGGTCCCCATCATTACCGGCGATGCGAGACATTCTGAAACCCGGAGTCGGAATAAACGGCGAAGGCGATGACGCGCCGACTCTTCCCAACTAATCAAACGATGACCCGGTATCCGAACCAACCTTTGTGAGGAGGCTTGGGGAAAGGACACGAAGGTTCAGATGTGCAGGAATGGAAGGAGGGTAGGTGTTTGGGCTTTAGGCTCATGCAACATGCGATTATTTGTTCACGTGTACTTAAAGCATGCTTTATTAACCTAATCGGTTGGAAAAGATTGCTCTTCTTTTCGCAAACTACTCGGGATCTGGATCGGTGGGCCCCGTCACTACGTCTATAAGCCCCTCGTATTCCACCCGTATTTCGACCTCCCGGGGTGGGACAGCCCGGGCGAGGTCCTATAGGGCAAGCGGGTCCCACCGACCGAAAGAAAACGATCCTAAAAGTGGGCGGGTAATCGAGTCTTAACGAGCATTCGATGTAAATTACGGACAAGGCCGACGTCAAAAGTCAAGATCATGTCCGAGGGCTCGACGAAAAGTCGGCATGATTTGGACTGATAAGCGTCCACAATTGATCTTGACTTGTCGTCAGTTAAGTTGTAATTAGGCATGGAATAATCATTAATCCTTGATGACTCGGTGTCAATCTTTGGGAGTCGGTGTATAATTTGTGCCGGTCGAGCCGAAGTCAAGGCGCCGGTCAATATCTTGGTCAAAGTCTGCGGCGGAAAACCGGCGAACTTCGGTCGATTAGGGTCCCCGAAAGATATGTGAGTCGGTATGCCGACAAAGGCTTGAAAGGAAAGGTCTATACACGAGACGGGGCATGACACGGACCGGACTAAAAACCAACTGGGTCTCGGACAAAGTGTGTCACGGACAAGTGCATGGTCGACACGAGGCTCCATGGGATGTTTGGGTAGTCCCGTGTGCTCATCCGAGAGGCGTAATAAGACCAAACGGACCGCGACAAGGATTTCCCGGGTTAGGGACGTAGTGTGCGGTGTACGGTCACGTGCGCGTAGTGTGCAAGCGATCTATATTCTTTTTGAGTAAAATAGAAATTTTTTTTTATGTGTCTTAAAAATATGATGCATGATTTTTTTTTTGAAAATTTTCTTTTTTTGTGAAAATCCTTTTTTTTTTAAATTTTTTTTTTGAAATTTAATGAACACATAAGCACGTAAGCACGAAAATTCCGCGCTAGGGACATGATTCCGACAGTCAAAATTTTGACTTTTTTCGAGGCGGCCAAAACAACACGAAAAATGTGCAAAAATCAACACACACACACAAATGATTTTCAAAGCCGGGACGGAAGCTTGACCCTCAAAAGCTTTTTCCTTTTTTTTTTTTTGGAAAACGGTGATACCGGTACGTGGGATTGTTAAACCACAATTTATCCCCGACTCGTGTTAGGAGGCGGTAACGGGAAGTTTAATGGTTTCCACCAATATACCAAATATCGTTTTTTTTTTTAGAAAAAGCTTGAGTCCCCAGCAGAGTCGCCACTGTGATGATGTGTCGCCATTTCGCGGGAAAAAATTCGATTTTTTGCGTTTCTTTGAAAAAACCAAATAAAACCCGGGAAAAAGAACGGAGTCGCCACGCCATTTTTGTTTTAAGGGCCAAAACTTTGAAAAATGGCCGAGATCAGAGATTTGGGTTCGGAGGTCATGTTACACGCCGGGAAGGACGTTAGTGTGCACCCGGAATACCTCGTAAAACGAGTCTTCCAAGCTGAAAATCATTTGTGTGTTTGTGTGTGTGTGTTTTGGCCAAAATAATTTGAAACTCAGAAAAGTAAAAATTGGGATATCTTTTTAAGACTTTAAACTGATCCCATGATTTTTTGGAAGATTTTTGGATTGAGATTTGGTACTCAAAAGACCTTTTGAAGTTGAGAGCCACTTCTGCCAGAATGAAAAAGGCAGTGGACCTTTGATTTTGAAATGGATTCAAGGGTCTTAAAACTTCATAATCTGGATAAACTCAGAGAATGAAAGTTGTTACAGACACCTTAAATAAGATTTGTACGAAGGAATTTTCCATTTTGGAGAAGATTTGAGGGGTCAAAACCTTCTGGGAATCTCAGATATGCAATCTGGATTTCCAGAAGCTGATGAACTAGCCTCTAAAAGAAAATTTGAAAAAGGGAGTTTTACTCACCCAAAAAATAAAGTAAAAATATGTATGGAAATCTCTCGATGTTGGATACAAAAAGTATTTTGTAGTCAACACCAAATTCCAAGTTTATCTGTGTCCAAAAATTAAGACAATGGACTGGGATCTTGGAAAATTGCTACTGGACAGCAACTTCTCAAGAAAGAAAATATGATTTTAAGGGGGATTTTGCATCCATGCTTGTCCCCATTTCCATAGGTTTTGGTTAGTGATCACTTGACATTTTAGTGGTGAATCAACTATACCAAACCATCCTTGGGGTACATTAGGACTAAGCACTTCATTTGCTTGGGAAGGGGATTTTTATCCTTTGAAAATGAGATTTGATGCTTGAAAATGTTTTTTAGGGTTTTGAAAATGTGTTTTCTTTGCAAGAAAGTAAGAGAACTTGAAAATAATGTTGATCCTTGTAGAAGATCATCCATGGAGATGAACTTCCATGGTGATCTTCTTGGATCTAAGACAAGAAGATGAATGAACTACATTTTGTAGTTTGAAAATGCATGCATGGATGAGAGATTTAGGGTAAGAAGAGGGAGGTTATACCTATCTTCTTTGTATTTTGGGGCTTTGGCTTGAATATATGAGTGTTTGAGGCTTGAATGCAAGAGTGTTTGGGTTTGATTTGAGTGAGTGAAAGTTGGGAAGATTCAAGAGAAAAAGGTGACAATTCTTATGGAATTCTCACTGTTTTCTCGAGTATATTCGCCAGATAATATGAATTGTGCTCTTGTTCCTTCTTATTTTTGTGACTGGAGGGCTCAATTTATAGCCCTCTGAAAATTGCAATCTCATCCGCGCGGATAGGACATGCAGCGTGCACTGTTCATTAAATGCTGCTCCAGGCTTTGGACAAGAGGAATAATCTTTTTTAAAATTCAAATTAACCAGCCAGATTATGTTTCCAGCCATTTCTTTTTTTGGTTTTTCTTATTTCTTTTGCTTTTTTGATTCCTTTCCTTGGTTTATCTTTTTTTGGCAATCCCTAATCTACCCTCACTTTGTTAGAAAAGTTAGGAATGTTAGGAATTGTTAGAAATGTTATAACTTTCGTTAATTTTCTAACGAAAATTCTAACAAGCTCAAATTGGAGCACTTACAGTCACATTTAGTGCTCCTGGTCTCCAAAATGGACCCCGTTCGATATCTCTTTGATAAGCCATCCTGAATGAACACTCGCCGAAAAAATAATAGGGAGTCGCCACGCCATTTTTAAGGAAACATTGAAAACCTTTTTATTGAGAAAATGGGTTTGGGGGTCAGGTTACGTGTTGGGAAGAACCGAGAGTTCACCCAACATGCCTCGTCCGCAAACGAGTCTTTCCAATGTTCAACATCCAAATCATTCAAACGTGTGTGCAAATGTGTGAGATAAAAATATGTGATAAATGCATTTTAATGCTTTATTGATAAACTGCGAGGTATACAACTTGTGAGCCACTTATTTTGGGGGGCCACGTCCCGATTACAACGAGGTAAACAGGTTACAAATGAAAAGGGACCTGCTGCATTTGGCTAAGTATGTCGCCCGACACAGGACCAGAAATGGCCAGTTGTGTCGCGGGACATACTATGCCATATGCAGAGGCCTTACAACTAGGTTGATTACAGAACAAGCCAATATCAATAACAAGTAACAGAGATGGAATTAATCAACAAAAATGAGGTTAATTAATGGCAACAACGAGGTTAATTAATGGAATTAATAGCAATAACTAGACTGCAAGAGATCAAACAACATGAGATTGTATCAAACAAATACCAAGCATACAGATCAAGCATATTGGAAACAAATGCTCATCTACTCAGGTTCTAGCCTGAAGAACCAAAACCAATACCAAACAAATGCTCAAGCCATACAAATTAAGGCATACTACTGGGAACAACATGAGATTGTAACAATACCATTCAAATCAGGTTCTATTCCAGAACAACAATACCAACACGGCAAAATCCATGAATCAACGAGGAGAGAAAGAAAAAAGGATTTAGAGATTACCCTCGGAGTATCCACAATCCTTATACCACGTTAGGTATAAGGAGCTTCAAATCAGCTTCGGAACGAGAGAGAGAGAGAGAGAGATTGTGCTCAGCTTCAAGGCTTGAAATGAATTTGGCAGCTTAACGGTCTGAACAGGGGTCGGAGATAATAGGTGAGAGAGCCAGAATTTGTTGGTGAATTAGTAGTGGTTAACGGACTTGGGTTTTGGAATGGAGAAGAGGGCGTTATTTTGGGGTCGAGAAACAGGGAGCTCGGAGGAATCGGATTGATAGAGGAACGGTGAGGGAGATTGATGGGGAGAGAGCTGGTCGAAATTGGGTTAGGTTTCCAGTGAATTGGTTTTGAGATCGAAGAAGATGGTCGGTGTTTGGTTGAGAAGGTGATTTGAGAGATAACAGGTGTGGGTCACCGGCAAATGGTTTTGGTGGTAGAGGGACTGGTGGAACGGCGATGGTAGAAGGTTGAGAATCGATTGGGGAAGAAGGAGGAAGGTGATTTTAGTTGGTGTCGAGAGGAAGGGAGCGAGGTGGTGAAGATGCCATGGCTACCAATTAGAGAGAGAGAGAGCGAGCTCTCTGGTTTTTGCGAATAGTGAGAGAGAGACTGAGCTAGAAAGAGAGAGAGAGTACCGTGAGGCCTCCTTTGTAAATGAGGATAATCCTTTATTTATCAGCTTGGGATTTTGATTTATTATGTCGCACGACCCAACAAGGATAACCGCCTTCCTTCTAGAAACACTGGCAGGTGGCGAAATCTGGACCCTTCCTGAGTAATTCCTTAAAGGTCCAATCTGTATAATTCTTTCAAGTCCTTCCTTAGCGAAAAACTTATAAAAGTTCCCGGAAATCTCGGAATGAACCGGAAATTTACCAAAACGCTCCCTAGCACACTTTTATTGAGTAAAAGGCACATTAGTTGGGTCGCGAGTTGGATTGGGGTACTCACAGAGCCCCTCAGCAACGTTACTTATGGAAGAAGTGAGATTGTCGATAAGAAGGATCCCAAAACTAACGAGCGGCTGACGATATGGCAGATGGAGGAAAAATGATTGATGAGATCGGATGGCTGGACCTTTGGAGAAAGGATTCCTACGTATCCCTAAAAGGGAATCAAGCCAGATCGTTGTTCGAAAATATAGGAACGAGCCTGAGGAGGTATAGGAACAAGCCTAAATAGACATAGGAACATTCCTTAAGAGACATAGGAACAAGCCTTAAGAGGTATAGGAACAAGCCTAAAAAGGTATAGGAATAAGCCTAAAGAGATATAGGAACAAGCCTTAAGAGGTATATGAACAAGCCTAAAAAGGTATAGGAATAAGCCTAAAGAGACATAGGAACAAGCCTTAAGAGGTATAGGAACAAGCCTAAAGGGGTCTCGAGATTAACATAAAAGTATCGCGAGATGAACTCCAAGACTTGAAATGACTTTCACGAGAAAGCTAACATAAGACAAGATGATTTGCAGTTGAAATGAGATATACTTTCATACCTGTGTTGTGCTT
This sequence comes from Adenophora triphylla var. japonica, assembly GCA_022495995.1. Taxonomy (NCBI): domain Eukaryota; kingdom Viridiplantae; phylum Streptophyta; class Magnoliopsida; order Asterales; family Campanulaceae; genus Adenophora; species Adenophora triphylla. Next base: position 158,234 of record JAFEMH010005081.1, on the reverse strand, counting down.
ACCTGCAAGGGTTGTACACACGAGGATCACTTGAAGTGGTTGGCTGACTTTGGAACCATTTACCGAGTAAAACACGAACTTTGCTGTTGATATTACCGTTGCAAGACGGACTCTGTTGATGATTTTCCGTTGCAAGACGGGTATCGCTGATGCTTTTCCATTGCAAGACGGATATTGCTGATGATTTTCCATTGCAAGACGGACTTTGCTGAGGATTTGTCGTTGCAAGATGGAACTTCGATGAACATTTGCCGTTGCAAGATGGACCTTTGATGAACATTTGCCATTGCAAGACAGACCTTTGATGATGATTTTCCAACGAGGCTGATGAGCTTGACGAGCATTGCTTGGAGACTGAGGCAGCTAGGGCTCTTTCAAACGATGATAATAAGTCTGAAGATGACGAGACCTATGAAGATGATAAAGGCAGAATATGCCACCTGCAGGATTTGAAATCTTTATCCAGGTTGTGATTTGAGGAGCAGTCCTCACGATCAGATTATGATCACTTGATTATTGTACCCTATAGGGGGAAAAAACACAACACTACTAGGCACTTTGCATTTTATTGAAATTAGTTATTACTAGCTCTAAGCATTGTTAAATTCATTGCACGAGTCCATCTCGGCTGGGGATGAAAATGGAGTGAGGATTTTGTATGGCTTGATAAGCGGATATGTATGTAGCCATTATGCTATGATGGATTTATGATGGAATGACTGTGTATATGATGATGTATGGGTCGAACCCTCTCCCATGAATGATGGATGATATGGCGCAGCTAGGCAAGTCGGGGTGTACCCTGAGAGTACAGATGGCAGCAGGTTGATTGTTGCTGATAAGGACAAGGTGTATCGCGCGCCTGAGGCAGCAAGCAGCAGAGAAAGTGCAGAGAATGATCCCGACTTTGAAGAGATGACTAGGCGAAGCCCCAGTTGATAATGCAAAGCAAACCCAGAGGGAATTTGGTAAGGAGAGCTTGAGAGGACAGCATAGCAAAGCCCCAGCTTGAAGAGATCCAATGCAGTCCCATTACAGGCAGAATCATCATGCGGCCAAGGAGGCACCCATCTTTTCAGACCTTAGTCAATCAGTCATAGACTCGGAAATATATACGTGCAGGGGCACATCTTTCGAAAAGTGGGAAATGAATCCCGATTTTGTGTGACACACTCGCTTTTGGGTTTAACTCTTTTGAGAGAGTATAAGCACAACAAGGTGTGGAAAAGTGTATGGAAGCCCCTGCTGACAGAAAGACAGTGTATGGCTCTATCATTCCTAGAATGTAGAAAGAGAAGACATGTCGAGACATTTGAAAACCTGTCTTATTCGTGATGATCACAAGGCTGCTTAAAACCCTTTATTGATGTTCGGGTTATTCAAACACTAAATCTTTTATGAACAAATATTTTGATTAATCACGAGGAGAAAACCAACTGTAATCGAGAAGCAAGCTCGGAAGGGTGGAAAGTGTATAGGAATGGTCCTTGACGAGACCGAATTTTCTGAGATGTGTTTATGATTTCGACCAGATCAATTATGGTTGCCTACGTTCCCCTCCTTGGGAGGAGCTCAGGTCGCCGTAGTTCGGGCTTATCCCGATTGAAGAGAGAAGGAATGTGAAATTTTGAGATTTTTAGGACCTTTGAGGATTTTCTGAGAATCAAAGCATTGAGGAACATGTCTCCTTGGAGTGCCAATGAGGGACACGGCTGCGAAGCCCCGGTGAGGCATTCACGGGAAGTGTTTGTGGAAGAGAAATGAAATATGCTCACATGAAGTGCCAAATGAATGGATTGAATTTGCACAATCTTAGATTGATGACATTGAACCGAGATGGATTAGATTCCAACTTAAGCAAGCAACGAAGCATTAATTTGATTTAGATCTCGAAGATATTAGAATGAAATTACTATCCGGTAGGAACTGTAGCTGGGTTTCCGGGCTTCGATCGGCCATCGAGTAACTTGGGAAATGGATGACCTCTTAAAATGAGTGGTCGGCTGGGCCTTTTACTGACTGAACCTCTAAAGATGAGAGGTTGGCTTGCAGGGATGTGTTTGGGAAATCTACGGCGAGGAAGATTGATTGCCTCTAAGAATGAGAGGTCAATTTCTGACTTTGGCCAAAGGCAAGGGTAATGGTAATGGGAATATCCTCTAAAATCGAGAGGATGGCTTGGGATTATTTGGGTAATGGGAATATCCTCTAAAATCGAGAGGATGGTTTGGGATTATTTGGTGGATTGCTGACGAGAGAAGATCCAAGCTATCGAGAACTTTTGCGAACTTTCGAGAATTCGGGCTCCTTTTGAACATTGGAGAGCCTCTTGAGAAGTCAAAGACTTTTGCTGAATTGTGAGGATTTAACATCCTTCTTTTGGAAAGCCTCTCGAGGATTCTTGCTGGATTGTGAGGATTTAACATCCTTCTTTTGATAACTTGGAAGGCCTCTTTGAGGAGTTGAGGATTATCTTTGTCCTTCCTTCATGGCTTGAGTACTTTGTGCACCGCCGATTCTCGAAGCTAACTTCTTGGCATTGCTTGGACTTCTCTCGGCAAGGAGCAAAGGTGATGGCTAAACAGGGTTTCAAAACATGCCGATCTTGAAATGAAAGGATATTATTTGGTGAGGGTGAGGTAATGGCTTCCCTAGGGTGAAAGGCTTCAACCGCAATCCCTACCGGATGACCCAAACGAGATTAAGTCTTCGTTGCTTGCCTAAGCTTTAACTGAGGAAGATTCATGCAAATTCTTTGAGCGATTGAATGACGAGGATGATGAAAGGGGTGTGAGCATATGAGATGCAAGATGGGGAGTTGGCAAGCCCCAATTTGAGAAGGATATCAATTGATTTTCTCACTCCGATTAATTTAAATATTAATCATTTCAACGCCTTAGTGATTGAGCAGCACAAGTGATCATCTAGGATAAAACCATTTCAATCAAGTGTAATGTGGTGTGCAAGTGATGCCTCGAGTCTAGCAAGAAAAGAAACAAAAGACTTTTATTATTGCAAGAAAAAAGACTAGTCCAACGTGGACTTAACAGACTCTTGTCCAATCAAGGACATTCATTGAAGAAACAAACAGACAATCTAGAACCTACAAAGACTGATTGACTGTATTAATATTGGATGGGAGGGCCCTGGGTTCTGGTGAAGATCACGGAAGAGGATTGGTAACCACATTGGGGCGAGAAGCCTTCTCAATCTTCCCCTCATCAATAAGTCTCTGAATGAGCAACTTCAGCGGGACGCAGTCGTTAGTAATATGACCAGGATACTGATGGTACTGGCAGTATTTGCTTGCATCCAGATTGGGATTGGCCTTAACCGGGTTGTAATTATCCAGAGGCTTGATCAGCCCAGTCTTTACCAAACCATTAAATGCCTCCTCAGTAGTCATGCCAAGATCATCATACTTCTTTGGCTGACGAGGCTGAAACTTCCCACTGCTTTGACCAGTGCTTCCCCTTTGAAGGTTGTTGACGCTATTGTCTTTGGCTAAATCTTTCCCTTTAGGAGCCATGGAAACTGGATTGACCATCCTGTAGCGATAACTGCCACCATCATTAGCATTGGCACTCGGAGTAAGATTGAAAAGTTTATTCTCGCTACGAGCTCCCATGCCTACCATTTCTCTCAAATCGGGGTACCAACCCTTTCCAATAGCTTCACGAAGGACTGGCTTCACATATGACAAAAAGATGTCCTTTTGGTCCTGCAAGGGAATTGGCTCGGAGAGCTCATTCAATTTGGCATTCCACCTCTTAAAGAAATCAATGATAGATTCATCGCTTTTCTGGATCGTGCCAATCAGATCATCTCGGGTTGTGCGCCACTCGAGGTTTCCACGATACTTTTCAAGAAAGGCCTCAGTGATCTGGTTCCAGGTAGAATGAGCTTCTGACTTCAGAGATAAAAACCATGTCAAGGCAGGACCCTTAAGCGTTAGATGAAAGTGCTGAGCCATAAACTCGGGAGTACAACCCATCTCCCCCATAGTCATCACATATGTGTCAACATGAGTTTTCGGGCATGCCGTCCCGTCAAACTCCATCTTAGGCATTTTGAACTTGTGAGGGAGGAGTTTTACTTGTCTTGGATCAACCACTTTAAGCCCGCTTGATCCTATAGTCAGCTTGCCGATTTGCTGCAGCATTTGTTTCAACAACATGGCAACTTCTGGGGTCATCCCGAGAATAGTAGGCGACATAGTCGAAGAAGGCACAGAGCTGGCAGGCTGGAAAGGAGAATTCCCGAAAGCATGCACTGTTGGCAAAGCAGCTGATGACAAACCAAAAGTACTTGGTACATTCAAACCACGATCAAACAAGCCGACTGAACTTGGAAACTGAGCATTCTGGACCAAAGGACCTTGAGATGAAGAACTAGCCATCACATACGGAACTACCCCTGGATGCTGAACTGATCCGAAACCAAGAGATGCACCCATCATATTTTGAGAAAAACTGCCCTGAAACTGGGGTTGATCAAAAGAAGCTTGGAGAAATCTTTCCCGATTAAACCGACTTCCAGAGAAAGGATACTGAGGACCTTGAGGACCTTGGAATTGACCATACTGAAAGCTTCCTTGCTGCTGAGAGCTTGGGATCCAAAAACCCTGAGAGTTTAGCTGAAACTGAGGCTGATAAACACCTGGAAACTGCAATCCATACTGATTTGGAGGCATAGAGGCATTAGATAGGGGGGAAGATGTCAAATCGTAGAAGTTCGGCTGTGGTCCACCAAAACCAACTTGAGAGTTCACCGGCAGCCCCTGATTCTGAGCATAATTGAACTGCGCACCCTGAGCCTGAGGCTGAGACATTGGGGAAGGAGTGTTGCCTTGTTTATTCACATTCATCCCATACATTTGAGAAGCGGGAAGAGATATAGCACCATAGGTAAGATGAAAAGGGAGAGAAACATTCCCGGCTCCTATATCAGTGTCATTAACCTCGGTAATCTCTTCATAAGACCCATCTGCACGATGAATCACAGCAATCCCTCGAACATGCATTGCTTCCACAAACCTAGCATGCGTTTCGTTCTCTGTAGCCTTAGCAGCTTGGGTAAGCAATTGAGCTTCACGCTCACGAGTCAAGGCGGCTTCAACGGCAACCCTCATTTCTTCCATCGACAAGTCATTCGACCCCGGCTGATCCATAGCGGATGAACCTCCAGACTGGGCGAGCAACATATTCTCTGCACCTGACATCTCGAAAACTGTGAGTGTTTTGGGAATGCGCACCAAATGAGACCCACGAACCCAACTTGCCATCGCTGCAGGGGTAAAGAGGTTGTATAAGGTGGAGGAGAGGAAATAACCTTGAGATGGTATGGGAGAGGGAAGAATATGGAAAGAGATGGACTCATGCAACATCTTATTAATGTTCAAGTAGAAAACAGTGTCTTTTAAGTCCTAGAGACGGTTGGAAAAGGCTAACCCTTTATTCACGCAATCTAGAACCTCGGGGGAACCAATGGACACATCATCCAAAAATACACCAAATGTATTGATTCAAGATTAATAATAGGCAATAATACCAAAATAAAACCGAAGCATTTATGGGACGGACGAGCAATCCCAATTTCTGGAGAAATTTGGGCAGCATAACGGGTATTCCTGAAGAAATTCAGGGAAAAATCCGGCATGACCTCTCGTCGGTGCACGTTGACAAAGCGACATGATCTCTCGTTAGAACACGCCGTGGGAACGACATGTCCTTTCGTGAAACCATGTTGCGGTGGCAACATGCCCACATGTGCTAGGTTTTGGGGTAGGTACGAAGGCCTATTAGAAATTTTGAAAAAATTCATTTTATTGTACTTGAAAATGTCATGTCAAAAACCAACCGTTGGGTAAGATTTAAGTGTGGCGCCACCTATAACGTGCTAGGGGGATGGGTTTGACATTAGGCGCTCAAGCGTAGGTGAATATCATCACCGTCCGCGATGCCGTCAATCACACCCGAGGGTTCTAAATCTACATGAAGTAGTGTGCGGATGACTATGTTCCTTTATTTGTGAAAAAGGATTTTTTTTTAATTTGGAAAGGGGTGATAAAAGAAAATTAACACACACACACACACCCCATAGAGCACAATAATCAAATGAGCATGGACTTTGATCAAGGGGGACTGCCCCACAATCACAACCTGCACCAAAAACGAGTCCTGCAGAGTGGCCACCTATGTCGCGTGACACAGGACTGATGAGTCCATTTCTGTCGCGTGACACAAGGAGACATACTTCCAGAATCTCAAACAATAAGCCCCAACCTCAGCCTCCAAGCAAATCATTCAAATCAAGGCCTCACAGAGAACAACAAAAGCATACAAGGAGGAAAAAGAAAATAAAGCACATAAAATGCATTTAAGCACATAAAATGTCACACAACAAGGCACACACGAATGAATGAAATGGACGTTGAACAAGAACGAAAGTTTGACCCTCTTTTGAAAAACAAGTTTCAAATTTCCCCAGCGGAGTCGCCACTTAATGAACGCTCGCCGAAAAATAAAAATAGGGAGTCGCCACGCCATTTTAAAGGAAACATTGAAAACCTTTTATTGAGAAAATGGGTTCGGGGGTCAGGTTACGTGTTGGGAAGAACTGAGAGTTCACCCAACACGCCTCGTCCGTAGACGAGTCTTTCTATGTTCAACATCAAAATCATTCATAAGTGTGTGCAATTGTGTGAGACAAAATTATGTGATAAAAATGCATTTTAATGCTTTATTGATAAACTGCAAGGAATTACAACTTGTGAGCCACTTATTTTGGGGGGCCACGTCCCGATTACGACTAGGCAAACGACTTACAACTCAAAAGGGACCTACTGCATTTGGCTAAGTATGTCGCCCGACACAGGACCATGAATGGCCAGTTGTGTCGCGGGACATACTACGCCATATGCAGAGGCCTTACAACTAGGTTGATTACAGAACAAGCCAATATCAACAACAAGTAACAAAGATGGAATTAATCAGCAACAACAAGGTTAATTAATGGCAACAAAGAGGTTAATTAACGGAATTAATAGCGACAACTAGATTGCAATAGATCGAACAACATGAGATTATATCAAACAAATACCAAGCATACAGATCAAGCATATTGGAAACAAATGCTCATCTACTCAGGTTCTAGCCTGAAGAACCAAAACCAATACCAAACAAATGCTCAAGCCATACAAATTAAGGCATACTACTGGGAACAACATGAGATTGTAACAATACCATTCAAATCAGGTTCTAATCCTGAACAACAATACCAACACGGCAAAATCCATGAATCAACGAGGAGAGAGAGAGAAAAGGATTTAGAGATTACCCTCGGAGTATCCACAATCCTTATACCACGTTAGGTATAAGGAGCTTCAAATCAGCTTCGGAACGAGAGAGAGAGATCGAGCTCAGCTTCAAGGCTTGAAATGAATTTGGCAGCTTAACGGTCTGAACAGGGGACGGAGATAATAGGTGAGAGGGCTAGAATTTGTTGGTGAATTAGTGGTGGTTAACGGACTTGGTTTTTGGAACGGAGAAGAGGGCGTTGTTTTGGGGTCGAGAAACAGGGAGCTCGGAGGAATCGGAACGATAGAGGAACGGTGAGGGAGATTGAAGGGGAGAGAGCTGGTCGAAATTGGGTTAGGTTTCCGGTGAATTGGTTTTGAGATCGGAGAAGACGGTCGGTGTTTGGTTGAGAAGGTGATTTGAGAGATAACAGGTGTGGGTCGCCGGCCAATGGTTTTGGTGGTAGAGGGACTGGTGGAACGGCGATGGTAGAAGGTTGAGAATCGATTGGGGAAGAAGGAGGAAGGTGATTTTAGTTGGTGTCGAGAGGAAGGGAGCGAGGTGGTGAAGATGCCATGGCTACCGATTAGAGAGAGAGAGCGAGCTCTCTGGTTTTTGCGGATAGTGAGAGAGAGACTGAGCTAGAGAGAGAGAGTACCGTGAGGCCTCCTTTGTAAATGAGGATAATCCTTTATTTATCAGCTTGGGATTTTGATTTATTGTGTCGCACGACCCAACAAGGATAACCGCCTTCCTTCTAGAAACACTTCCAGGTGGTGAAATCTGGACCCTTCCTGAGTAATTCGTTAAAGGTCCAATCTGTATAATTCTATCAAGGTCCTTCCTTAGCGAAAAACTTATAAAAGTTCTCGGAAATCTCGGAATGAACCGGAAATTTACCAAAACGCTCCCTAGCGCACTTTTATTGAGTAAAAGGCACATTAGTTGGGTCACAAGTTGGATTGGGGTACTCACACATCCCTGTCAATGCGACTAGCCAAGTGGTCATTCTTCCTGGCTGAGTTCGACATCAAGTACATGGTCAGAAAATCAACAAAGGGCAGAGTAATGGCAGATCAGCTGGCAGACTTCCCAAGCAGTGTACCTAAGGGTCCTGATCCGCAGTTTCTGAACGACGGAATCTTCTCACTCGACAGCGCAAACCGCTGGCAACTCTTCTTCGATGGGACAGCCAATGAGAAGGGAAATGGTATTGGAATGCTCCTTGTCGATCCCAAGGATGAGCACACTCCCATAGCCATCAAGCTGAATTTTGAAACAACCAACAATGCAGCAGAATATGAAGCCTGTGCAGCCGGTCTGGAAGCCGCCCTCGAGCGCAACATCTCAGAACTGGAAGTATACGGAGACTCAGCATTGATCATCAATCAAGTGTCCAACAAATGGAAGACGGTAGATTCTGGCCTCCAGAAGTACCACACGTACATGGAGGAGCTCATTGCTCAGTTCAAGGACATCTCTTTTCACTATTTGCCAAGAGACAGGAACCGCTTCACAGATGCCCTGGCAACCCTCGCCTCTCTTGTCGAAATCCCCGATGGGAAATCAGTAAAACCCCTCAGAATAGGCAGACGGGAAACACCCGCTTATTGCTGTGAGATCGAAATAAAAAATGAAATGATCGACGAACCCTGGTACAACCAAATATACCAGTACCTCCAAAACGGAGAAGCTTCCTTCACAAATGAAGATGGAAAATACAAAGAAGGGATCAAAGCCAAAAACATGATGGCATTAAAATGCCTGGCATCCCATTTCGTCATTCTGGGGGGTATGTTGTACAAGAAGCGCCACCAAGGGCCACTCCTTCGGTGTGTAAATAAAGAAAAAGCCAGCGAGCTAATGAACGAAGTTCACAACGGAACCTGCGGTCCGCACATGAACGCCAGAGCATTGACACAGATCATCCTCCGTATGGGATACTATTGGATATCAATGGAAACAGACTGCATCCAGTTCGTTCGAAGCTGCGACAAATGTCAACGGTTCTCCAACCTCAATCACATCCCTCCTCATGAACTCTATTGCATGACTACGCCATGGCCTTTCGCCACATGGGGAATCGACGTCATCGGCAAAATCACTCCACCAGGGAGCAATGGTCACGAGTTCATTCTAGTCGCAGTCGACTACTTCACCAAATGGGTAGAAGCCAGATCGTACAAGGTACTGAATTCCAAGAAGGTGGCCGAGTTCATCAAAGAGAACATCATGTGCCGATACGGAGTGCCCAACGAGATCATATCCGATAATGGGACCCACTTTGAAGGAGATTGTGACCAACTGCTGACCGAATTTAGAGTCACACGTCACAATTCTTCTCCCTACAGACCACAAACTAATGGTGCAGTAGAGGCAGCAAAAAAGACTATTGCAATGATAATCAGAAAGATGAACACCAGAGGTCGGGACTGGCCCGAAAAGCTACATCTAGCCCTCTGGGGATACAGAACATCAGTCAGAACCGCCACAGGGGAGACTCCGTTCGCACTTACCTACGGAATGGAAGCAATGTTACCTGTGGAATTGGAAATTCCATCCCTCCGAGTCCTCTTGGAAAACGGGATCAATGAGGTCGAATGGCTACAGATCCGTCACGACGAACTTGCTCTACTCGACGAGCGCAGATTGAAAGCCATGGAACACACTCGAGCCTACAAAGGCAAAATGGCCCGAGCATTTGATAAGAAAGTCAAAATCCGAGACATCAGAGAAGGTGACTTGGTGCTAAAGGAAAAGCCTCCTACGCACCAATCCTCGAAAGTGGGAGCCTACCGATAGGACCATTCGTGGTACAAAGAATCTTCTCCGGAGGAGCCATGAAGTTAGCAGATTTGGACGGGAACCCTTTCGTTAACCCCGTGAATGGAAGCAAGCTCCGCAGATACTTCATTTGAGGAAGAGCATGAGTCAACTCTCCTTCCCCATACACCACCCCTCAGTAAAATTAAAGTGCTAAAAGAGTAATACCCAACTAGATACATTCCCGTCAATGATCCAGGTAAAAACAGGGTCGCACTTCTTTTGTCTTTGTTTTTCTCAAATTCACCTAAAGTGTCGAACTACGGTGACCTGAGCCCCTTAGTCCAATTGTAAAAGGGGAACGTAGGCAACCATTATTGGTTCGATCTCAAAAAACAAAAAAAAACAAATAAGCATCAATTGCTTGTGTTTCGAAAAACTCTTTTCAATTAACCTACAAATTCATTACGGTTAAAACAATCTTTGATGAGTTCAAGCAAGGTCAACTCTTGACTCGCTACACGCTAGCAAAACTACAATAAAACATTAATCGCTTAATGTGTTCGCAATGACAGTGGGTGGATACGGACAAAGAAGGTCAACCTAGTTTCCCGTACTTGGTCCTTCATCCTTCTTCCCTTCCCTTTTCCACGGCGAGTATTCTTCACCTTCACAGGAATATTCCCATAGTCCTTCTACCTCGCCTCGTGGACCCTTCCCGATGCCTCCGTTAAACCGGTAGCTGCCAACGCAGCCCTTTCCCTAGCTCTATCTTGAGCCGCCTCTCTTCGAGCCATCATAACCGTGCTTTGATCGGCCTCCCGACGCATTGGCCTCATAGTCGCCCATGTCATCCCCAAGCACGATCCTGAGGGTTAGCTCCCGCTTCGACCCTCCTCAAAGTCGAGCTGTTAAGGTAATCAACACCCAACAACTCACTCCGTCTCCACGAGATGGCCATCTGTGTCTCCCCTATACACTCTTCGTACCGCTTCGTATATCGCATAGACGTAATGTGCCCCCTCTCCGGTGAAAGAGAACCCCGGCAGAAAGGACATGTATTGCCACAACCGCGTGAGCAAAGCAATAGCGTCGAAGGATCTTCCATCGCCAGAGATCCCACCTCGAAGGTAGCAAAGATAACTCAAACCCGTTGGCACCTCGCTCCACTGCATCGTCGCAAAGACCAAGGATGGAATGTAGAAAGACGTCCGGGACAACCCCGCACTCGACAACCAAGAGACCCTCCTAAGCAGTCTGACAAGTCTGTAGCTTCCAGTGAGGAACCCACCATAGCAAGTGATGCGTGCGGAGTCGGGTCATCCAGAGCTCCAGTTCAGCCTGATTGCCCCCTATTACCAGAGGACGTCGAGAAAAGGACCAAGCGTCACAAGACATTGGCACCTCGGGCATCATCTGCATCTCTCCCTCAACCACATAGTGAGCATAGCGGGACTCCCTCCCCACATGTATCGGCTGCCGGTCGCCATCCGACCTATGCCAGGAACGTCTCGCCCAGGACCAAAGGCACGATGTCTCCTCCATTTTGGCACTGCCTCACCAGGTCCAGTACACTGTGATGGCACACACCCAGGGACGTGAATGTGAACAAAGTACCAATCGCGCACAGAGCAAACGTGTCCCACTCAAAAACGCTCCCCTCAACACCAGCAAACCTATCGGGCAGCCCCGAAATGTCAACATAGTCTGTGTTCAATATCAGCATCCCGTATGCTTCTTCAGTCGAGATACCAAGCAGAGACACTAACTTCTCAACAGTGGCCATGCCACCCGCATAGGGAAGAACTAGCTGTTCCGTCTCAGGTCCTCCCAGAATGGCCCAGAAATCTTCGAACGTGGGAGTGATTTAGTTGTACGAGAAGTTGTACACATTCCTCCGTACATCCCAGAAATGAGCCGCGGCTCTCAAAAGATCCCAATCTAGCATGAGCTCCTTCAAATCCCAAACAGATTTCATCCCGTAACAACCCTCTAAAAACCCTTTGTTTTGCCTCGTGTGGTTCCGTACCCACGACTGGAAATTTTCCAAGTATCGCTCTTCCATCCGAGACGATAGCTTAGGAAATGGAGCCATGAAAAAAGGTGAAGGAAACCTTTAGGAATTTGAGAGAATTCAGCTACTTGATCAAAGCAAACGCGCAGTTTCTTAACAAATTGCAAAGCTGAAATTGCAATTTAAAAGATTCTGGAAACTCATTCTCAGTCCGTCCGGACTTCTTCTCGTAGCTGACTTGGTCAACTCGCAGCCTACCGCTCTCAAATTGGAAACAATTCCAAACCAAGCCCTGTTCATGCTTTCTTGAATCTGCGTGCTCCCATGGTTTCAATCAACCACTGCCAACACCACTTCCGCCCCGAGCTTGTGCAACAGTGCAATTAATTAAAAAATAGTGCATATAGGCATAAATTTTGACCAGTTCAATTTTTTGTGCATGTTTCATTTTATTTATTTTTGATCAACCTACTTGCTTATTTGCCGAAAATAGAAGAAGGTAATCACTAAATAGATGTGCGAAATACAGGTTCCGCCTCAAGGGCGCCTTTTTCAAATACAAGTCAAATTGTTCTGGACAATACATACATTTTGTCTAAAAAGCAATAAAAGAGGACTACTCAGAGTCCTGCTCGTCATCCGAGCACTCGATGTACTGCCCCGCAGCAACCGGATCTGTCGAGAACAAATAATCTCCGAATTCCTCCAGGCCGGAATACGCAAAAGGCCACCTCTGCGCCTGCGAACTAGAGGACTCTCCTCGCTCGTGCCCCGAGTGCGAAGAAGGAAGAGCTCCGAACCCCGCCGTTCCGCCCGAGAACTGGCCAAATCCCTGCGCAAAGTCCGCTCCACCAGCCGTGGAGGCAGACGAACCTCTCGGCCTAGACGGCCTCGGCTCATGAACAGCCACACTCCTCCGGGAACTACACCTCAGGAACTCCACGAGCCTCTTAGCGTAGTTGGCCCACCCGTCCAACTGTCTCATAGCCTGATTGTACGTACGGCCAGACACCTGCAAACCAGGAAAGTCGTTAAAAGACAAACAGAAAGTACAAATGCAACATTTGCAGAATACTACTATCAAATGCAGAAAATCAAAGGCACTCACCGAAGCGTTGGGGTCCGCTCTGTACTGAGGTCTCGGCTCCTCCAGAATAGGGATCACCAGCCGCCTACGCAAACCATCCAGCCCCTCGTACGGCAGCCTAGCGCGTGGGAGCAGGTAGTCTCGGGGATATCCAGGGCCCTCGCCCTCCCTGTGCTGCACCTGCGGGCTCCTCAGCCTCATCCTCAAGAAAGTGTCATAGTCGGCGCCCGCTATGACATACTCGATATAGAACACACCCTGTCTATACCGCTCCAACTCCTCCATTGGTATCGACGAAGGATGCTGCATGTGCTGAGGCGGATCCACCGGCACCATAGGAAGGGATCCGGACCATGCTGACGGGTCACCCTCTCCCCCAGATACATCGCATCGCAGTGAAGTCCCACCAGTAGCTTCCACCGACGCGTAAACTCACAAGCAACCTGGACCACACCGACATGAATCCGGCTCCACCAAGTCAGCTGGATCCGCTCGGAGAACTCTCGGCTCAGGGCCTGAGACACCTCCTCGTATGACAGTCGAATACCCTCCCTCGATGACACTGCCTTCTTCGCCTCCTTCTACCAAGACAACATGGCAGGGAACAAGGACTGGTACGCCTCCTTGATCTCCCACCGCTGTGGGCAGAACACCTCAAAGCACCAGACCTGTCAAGCAAATGGAAAGTTATGTCAGCTGCAGAGCAGATGCATACGAGTACAGAAATGAGAAAAGGAAGAGAAAAAGACGTGAACTTACATCCAAAGCAAATGAGAAGCAACACAAGGTGCTCTCCTCTCCCCGCGAGAACCTGTCCAAGGCGTGGTAGAGCTCGGCCAGTCTAGCCTCCCCCCATGCGAACCCTCTCACGGCATCCAGATCAGTCAGCGACCCGAGCAAAGGGAAGTGACAAGATGTGTCAGAAGTCGGAAACAAAGTCGCTGACAACGCGAACCATAGGAACCCTCGAGCCAGACGCTCAGCGGTCATCCTCGGGGACCCCTCCCCATAGGCATCAATGCCCCTCCTCAGATGAGTCTTCATCGGCCTGTACCGAATACCTAAGTCCCTGGCATCGGTAATATCGAAACCCAGCAGCTCCGACAACTGCCCTGGGGTATAACCGTCCACCCACACCAGCGCGTTGCCCCATGTTGGCAATCCAGTGATCGCCCCAAAGTCAGTGGGAGTCACAGTCGCCTCCCCCCACCTGAAATGAAAAGTGTGGGTCGTGTCCCACCAGTACTCGCTCAGAGCTACGTACATGGACCTCGCCTCTGCGTCACAGCCACCGCGGCTATCGCGCTGATAAATCCAGCCAAACCGGAGTCAACCACAAACTGCCGTGGACTCCTCTCTCCGTCCTGAGCCTCGTCCGGGAGTATCTCCCACAGCGCTTGAACTGCCTCGAAGGCTCCCCGACTCTTCAGGTTGTGAACGTCAACTGTCCCTCGCCCCTGCAGGTGAACAAGGCAAGAATACGTTAAGTGCAAAAGCGACATCAACAGAGTGCACGAACGCATGTCAAAATGATGCAGCACAGATACAGTTCTCATTTCTTCCTAAAATATTTCTATCCCGGTTGGAATATTAACGGTCCGAGATTTCAAAACATTTCGAAAACTCCGTTGAATCCGGAACTTTCAAAACATTTCGAAAACTCCGTCGAATCCAGAACTTTCAAAGCATTTCGAAAACTCCGTCGAATCCGGAACTTTCAAAGCATTTCGAAAACTCCATCGAATCCGGAACTTTCAAAGCATTTCGAAAACTCCGTCGAATCCGAAACTTTCAAAACATCTCAAAAACTCCGTCGAATCCGGAACTTTCAAAGCATCTCGAAAACTTCGTCGAATCCGAAACTTTCAAAGCATTTCGAAAACTCCATTGAATCCGGAACTTTCAAAACCTTTCGAAAACCCCGTCGAACCCGGAACTTTCAAAACATTTCGAAAACTCCGTCTAACCCGGAACTTTCAAAACATTTCGAAAACTCCGTCAAACCCGGAACTTTCAAAACCTTTTGAAAAATCCATCGAATTCGGAACTTTCAAATCATTTCGAACATTTCAAAAATTTACTCCGTCCCGATTTAAACATACTTTAAATTCGGAAAACGCATCTAGGCATGGAATTTTGCAACCAAAATATTTGTGTCATCTACCCATAGTGTCAATTGAACTACACTCTAGTCAATTTCGACAAAGGCACATAGCAAAGTCAAAAGCCCCAATCCGTGCACCAAAATCCCAAACTCATTTCTAGTCAAATTCCTAACATTTAAAGAATGCACATTCTTAAAATTAATGGAATTTAAAGGAAGTTTACCTGTCTTTCGATCCCTCCTTTGGATTTATGAGTCTCCCGAGCCGGGTAGAACTCTGTCGGATTCAATGGAAGAACGGTGGTTCAAACGGTCCGTACCAACCGCGCTCTTTCGTTATCGGTCCTTCCATGATGAGCCATTGGTCCCAAATCACCCTCCATGTTGATTTTCCCTTGCAAATTTGAGCAAACCTCACAATTTGGAATGGTTTCTCTCCTCTCTTTTCTCTCTTTTTCGCCTGGAAAAATGGAGGAATGATCCAAATTCCCATCGGCCTTGGCGCTGATAACAACCTGGTCAACTTCAGGTTCAGTCCGGCCGGACTCTTTCTACAGCAGAAAGATTCCTTGCCAATTTAGCCCCTCAACTTTTCGCAGTTTCAATTTTACCCCTTTTGGCCCCCAAAAGTGTAAAATTTCCCCCAAGTTAGACATTTCTAAAACCCCCTCCCCCGAGGATCAATTCTCAGTTAGTTTTCACCGACGCTCGTCTCCAGACGTTAAATTTCCAGTTAGTTTTCACTAACGCTCGTCTCCAGACGTTAAATTCCCAGTTAGTTTTCACTATCTCTCGTCTCCAGACGTTAAAATTCCCAATTAGTTTTCACTAACGCTCGTCTCCAGACGTTAAATTCCCAGTTAGTTCTCACTAACGCTCGTCTCCAGACGTTAAATTCTCAGTTAGTTCTCACTAACGCTCGTCTCCAGACGTTAAATTCTCAATCCCCAGATAACGTTTGACATTCAAACGCTCATTCCAGCCCCAAACCGACGTTTGACATTCAAACGCTCCATCCTGTCTCCGGACATTCAAGTCACAATTCCGTCTCCCGATGTCAAAATTTCTATCAGTTTTCACCATCATTCACTTCCCCGGCCGCAAGTCGTAAGCCCGATCGTCCCATCTCAGTGGCCATCAAGGTAAGCCTGCACAATAATCCCTCTTCGGCTATCACCGTAAGCCCGAACGCTCCTCCCCAGCAGGATCCTAAGACCATCCGTCTAAGGAAGAAAATGTCAATCAACCCCCTCAGTTCCTAACTGACCCCATCAGAACTCTGGATGCTTTTCCCCAGCGATGTGTCAGTCTCTCCCGAAACCACATCTTGTTCCTAACCCCGTCGTTAGAACGTCAATCCTTCTATGTTGTTAATAACGCCAGTTTAACACAACCATTCCCATCATTGCCACCCTATCCCCGGTGGATAAACCTGGCAGTCATCATGAGTCCAGTACTCAAGGCACAAACGCCTTCATCTCAGGATAAATGCATCCTCGCAACTCAGGTCTGAGGTGCCACACGCCCTCGTATGTTCCAGCAACTCCGGTCTGAGGTGCCACACACCCTCGTATGTTCCAAAGAATCTCGGCCCGAGGCGCCACACGCCTCGTATGTTCCAAAGAATCGGTCTCGAGGTGCCACACGCCTCGTATGTTCCAAAGAACTCCGGGCCCGAGGCACCACACTCCCTCGTATGTTCCACCATTTCGGTTTGAGGCGCCACACGCCCTCGTATGTTCAACAACTCTGGTCTGAGGCGCCACACGCCCTCGAAGGTTTCAGAAATCCTAGGTTCAGACGCCTCATAATAGTCTCCATTTAGGTTCAGGTACCTCGCGATGGTCTCATTCAGGTTTAGACGCCTCCCAACAGTCTCGCTCAGGTCAAGGTCCCCACGCGCGGCTCCTTGCACCTACGAACTACGATCGGCTTGATTCCCGCTCGCGATATGTAGGAATCCTTTTGCTAAGGGTCCACCACTCGACCGCCTGTGTCTCTTTCAAAGTAAGGCATCCCCCGATTCGGATCCTTATCTTTTTCAACGACCCCACCTCCTTCGGAAGTGACGTCGCTGAGGGGCTAACTGTAAGTACCCAAATCCGGATCGCCAAAATCCGTTAGAAAGTTAACCGGAATCCGTTAACTGGCCCGCTCCAGTTAACCGGAACCCGTTAAGCTCCCCGTGCCAAGCCAACGAGATGTCCCGGATCGCCCGTGCATCCCGACGTCAAAGCATACTCAACACACGTCGTTGCACGTAAAAGTATGGCTTTCCCTGAAAAACGCACTTTCCGACACTTTTCGGGGGCGTTTCGGACATTTTCCGGACTGTTATTTTAAAAACGGACAAAACCGGAAAATATGGCACGAAAAACCATGACCTGTGAGTCACAGGGACACGTGGCTTGCATGCCACAGCTCCCTAGTCACCCTTCAATCAAATTCAGAGTGAAAAGACAAAAATACCCCTGGTATACGCCTGGTCCACCGCCGGACTCATTTGCGAAAATTCTAATTTCCAGAAGTCCCTCCAATTTCCAAAGTTTCACAAAACCCTGTGTTTTCACTCAAATCCCGTCCGATCCCGAAAATTCACCTATAAATACAAGTAGGTCAGTCAAAGCCATTTGTAACAACAAAATCACTCCCTTTCACCAAAAGCCACGGCCCAAACCAGTTCTCACCTCTCCCGAGCCCCGCTTTTACCTCGTTTTGCGTGAAAACTTCATATTTCGATCAAATACAACCCCCTCCACCTCGAAACACCGTTCCAAACACTTCTCTGTATCCCGTATACGTTCCCGAGCCAAAGGAGCCGACCCTAGCCATAGGTAGCTCCCTCTCTCTCTCTCTAAAACTCTCGTTCTGTCTCGGTTTATGCGCCAGTCACTACAACCGTTTTGGACGCCGTTGTTGAAATGTAGACGTCTCCGTCTAACGGGGTCCGATACGTTTTAGCCCATAGATCCTCTTCTCTTCCCGTAAGAGAAGTAATCTTGGGTAAAAACGGCGTTTCGACCCCGTTCCGTTTACTTTTATGTCATTTACCAATTCCGGATCGTTTGATCCGTCGAACGTCATTTAAATTCCTGTCATTTACAATTCCGGACCGTTTGATCCGTCGAACGTCATTTACTTTCATGCAAATTTACAATTTCGAGCTGTTTGGCTCGTCAATCGTACTTTACAATTCCAGATCGTTTGATTCCGTCGATACCGCATTTTTAATACTGTCATTTACAAGTCCGAGCCGTTTGGATCGTGATAGTATTTACTTTTCAAAGTTCGAGTCGCAACCCGATTCGTTGATCGCATATCATTTAATACGTTTTTCCCGTAAAATCGTTAACAATGTAATGCCCGGTTCAAAATCGGAGTTCGATATTCGAACTCTCTTTCAAAATGCGAGAAATGATTTTTGGCATCCAAACGCTCATCTTCAAACTTAAAAGCCGACTTTTGACATTCAAAATCATTTAATACGTTTTTCCCGTAAAATTGTTAACAATGACCTGCCCGGTTCAAAACCGGAGTTCGACAATCGAACTCTCTTTCAAAATACGCAAAATGACGTTTGGCATCCAAACGCTCATCTTCAAACTCAAAATCCGACGTTTGACATTCAAACGCTCTTTTCTTAAAAGTCAACATTTGACACTTAAGATAAACAGTTAAAATCAGCATTCGCGCCACTTTTTCTAAAACTTCAAAACCGACGTTTGTCATTCAAACGCTCGCCTTTTCAAACAAGATCCCATAATCAACATTTGACATTCAAACCAAGATTAAGCTTGTCATTCAAGCCCCCATTTCAAAATGCAAACACACACACACGCACACGATTTCGAGAAAGGTAGAAAGACTCGTCATACGAGGCATTTCGGGTGATCTCAATATACTCTTCCCGAAACGTAACGTGACCTTCGAAACTAACAATCTCTGGTAATAAAAAAGCTTTTTACTCGTTTTTGCCATCAATAAAAATGACTCCCCGTTTTCAAAGCCTTTTCCTAAGTTTTTGCTACCAATAAAATGGACACCTTTTTCAACCAATAGCTGTTTCTCAACGTTTGGGCTCAAAATACAAAAACCGCGTGGCGACTCCTCTCCTTCTCGAAAGCGAGGTCTCAGACACCAACCCTTCGCGAAAGACAACCGCATCTCGCGTTCGCGCGAAATCCCGAGTAATTTCAGTTTCATACATCGTCATCAATAGAGACAACATACAAGTGTAAATGCCCTGAGCACAAGTGTCGGGGATACCCTCCTCGTATGCCGAGGGGTACCTCCTCGGCCTTATCATTGAACGAGTTCTTCATACTATTTCCTTGGCTCTTCACGTTACGAGATGTCTTAAATGACGAGGAGAGAAAAGCCCTTACCTCGGCATAACTTCTTATGACGAGGAGACAAAATCGTTCATCTCGGCATATCTACGTGCCGTCAGACCATCAATGGACGAGGAATCTAAATCATGCATCTTGACTTTCGCACAAATTCCGAGATAAGACATTTACACTCCTCGGCTATACAGCAAGCAGATTGAACAGTCCTATTCAAACAAGGATTCAAAAGTTATTATCCAATCAGGATTGCAACCGCCTACACCAATTCAAGTAAAGCAATGACTCCTTAACAGATATAATCCATTGAGGATTATATCTTATCTCATTACAAGTTCAATTCAACATGAATTCTATCAATCCATCCCTATAATTACAAGTCACATAGTTCATTATTGGGTACGTTACTTTTTGCATACAGAAACTCTGTCAATTTAGTTTCTCATCACAAAATCGTGACTTATTCTCACACCGGAGGGCCTTCGCCGGTCAAGCCCAGGCTTAGTTTACGTGTTTTGTCTTATTTTCAGGCCTAGCAATCTCCGAAGCAGGCGATCGCTTGGATTTGGGCTGATTTGACGATTTTGGCATCATCAGGTAGTATCCAAAGCACTGGTAGTAAAGGTTGACAGACCACTTGGTATTATAAGTTTCTAGACAACAAAGGAGAGCAACGACATTCTAAATTCAGGGGCTTTGAACCTGGAAAAGCTGTTTGACCTCGTGGAGAAGAGCTGCCACCAAACTCACAAGGAAACAATGGTTCACAAAGTTGCTCTGTAGTTTGAAAATGATGGAAAATCACCGGATCTCTTCCTTTCTTCTGGCAGAGGACAGTCAAATTATTAAGATTAAACTAAGAACTCCGGCGACTGTCTCCCTCCTGAACTCCCGCGACCCCTGCCTCTAGTTAGTTACTATTCAGCTGTGCAGTTGAAATCTGGTCATTTGTTTCTTCTGTAAAAGTAAAATTACAACAATTTTGTTTCAAGTTAATTTTAAAAAAAAAACTACAAAATTGATGATTGTACAATAAATTTACTAATGTAAAAGCAAGATTATATCATAAGTGCGTTTTTTAGAATTCCTTTGACTGGACCAAGGCAACATCGTTGCCGGCTTGGGGAATCCAGTGACAAAAGACAGGGTTTGCGAAACAGAATATGTTTGGGTGGCGATAAGATATCCACTATTGGAACGTTTGGTTATGTATGTAAGTGCTTTTCTCGTTTCACTTTTTATTTGTCCTACTACTTTAGAGCGTCTTCAACCCAAAAGTATAAATTTCTTCAAAATTTTCTTCATTTTTCTTCAAATCTTACTTCAATTTTTTTTCCTCTCCAACTCATACCTTAAATTTTGACTTCAAAAAGAATATTCTTAGCATCTTCTCTTACACCTTATCATTCCATTACTTCTCTAATTTCACAAACATTACATAAAGTTTAATCTTTTTATATATTAAACCCTCTCTTTTGTTTTAAATAATAAAATTTAAAATAAAATATTTATAAACCAAAACACTATTAATATAAATTTTATTATTATACAAAATAACATGGCATTGACATAAATAAAATATAGACACGAAGAAACAAATTTATAAAGCATTTCAAAATTGACATAAATGATACATCGACATAAAGAAAACATTTACATGATAAGTAACAAATGAGAACAACTGAGAACTTAATGATAAGTTCTCAGTTGTTTAGTCATCGAAGTTGGTCGCCGGAATTGGTGATGTTATTAGTAGTTGACAACTAAACTTAATGATAATTTGTTTGGTCGCCGAAGTCTTCGACAAGCCTTCACTATCGATGAGATTAACCAAATGGTCATTCTTCCTGGCCGAGTTCGAAATCAAGTACATGACCAGAAAATCAACAAAGGGTCGAGTAATGGCAGATCAACTGGTAGACTTCCCAAGCAGTGAACTCAAGGGTCCAGATCCGCAGTTTCCAGATGACGGAATCTTCTCACTCGACAGTACAAACCACTGGCAACTCTTTTTCGATGGTGTAAGTACCCAAATCTAGCTCATGCCTTCCAGTTAAAGTTTCCTAGCAGTTCCCCAAATTTTCATAAAGTTTAGGGGCAATTCGGGAACTTTTTCAAACTTTCCAAGCAAGGAAGGACCTGTTAGGAATTAGAATTCTAAACATGACCTCGCTGGAAAGAAGCTTCCAAGGTGCCACCTTGCATGAATCTAGAAACATGCTGACGCGACGGAAGAAGACGTCGGACGGCTTCATTAGCCGCAAGATCACACCGAGCGGCTTCATTAGAAGCACACCACAAGCCTATAAATAGAGGCCTCCTCTATTCATTTTCAGACACAGTTTTCAGGCACTGTTACTCTGCAGGAATTAGAACTCGAATTACAGCCCTCAAAAATACACAAAACCCTCCTCTCTCATACACTAATCCTGTCGTCGGAGTTGATCGTGTTTTTATTAGTTTAGTTGACAACTGAGAACTTAGGGGCCGTTTGGTTCGGTGAAAAAAAAAGTGAAGGAATGAAATGGTCAATGGAATGGAATTCATGAAGGAATTGGAATGGAAAAAAACTGGTCAAACCCTCCGTTTGGTTGACACGGAATGGAATGAAATTGTCATTCAATTCCTTGTCAAATCATGTTTGGTTTGAAAATACAAATTATAGGAATGGAATGAAAACATATAAAATGACCAATTTACCCTTTTTTAATTTTTTTTTTTTGGGGGTGGGGGTAGGTAGGGGTATGCAAAATGAGTAAAAAATATTTTTTTCTCGTGGGGGTGGGGGGTGGGGGGGTAGGTAGGGGGTATGCAAAATGAGTAAAAAATTTTTTTTTTTTCGTGGGGGGGTGGGAGGGGGGGGGGTAGGGCAGGGGCTGGAGGGGGGGAAGGTAGGCAGGGTTTTTTTAAAAAAAATATTTTTTTTTTTTGGGAGTGGGGGTAGGGTAGGGGCTGGATGGGGGGAAGGTAGGCAGGGATTTTTTTTTTAAAAAAAAAAAATTTGGGGGAGTGGGGGGGTAGGGCAAGGGCTGGATGGGGGGGTAGGGCAGGGGGTGCAAAAAAAAAATCGTGTGGGGGGGGTGGGGTCGGGTGGGGGGGGTAGGGCTGGGCAGGGGCTGATTGGGGGTGGGTAGGGGGTAGGGGTGGTTTGGGTTTGGGGGTATTTTGGTCAAAAAAAAAATTTTTCCATTCCCTAAGGAATTCATCATTCCTTCCATATATGGAAGGAATGAAAATCCATTCCAAGGAATGAAAATTCATTCCCTAGGGAATGGAAAATTTTTCATTCCTACCAACCAAACGGGGCGAAGGGAATGAAGTCAACGGAATTGACCATTCCATTCCGTCCCGGAATGGCCAATTCTGGCGAACCAAACGCCCCCTTAGTGATAACTTCTTAGTTGTTTGGTCGCCGGAGCTGGTGGTCGCAAGAGTTGATCGTATTCTTAGTAGTTTAGTTAACAATTGAGAACTTACTGATAAGCTCCTAGTTATTTGGTCGCCAGAGTTGATCGTTTTTTTAGTAGATTAGTTGACAACTGAGAAATTATTTGTAAAGTCTAAGTTGATTGGTCGTCGGAGTTGGTGGTCGCCGGAGTTAATCGTGTTCTTAGTAGTTTAGTTGACAACTGAGAACTTGCTGATAAGTTCTTAGTTGTTTGGTCGCCACAGTTGGTGGTCACCAGAGTTGATCGTGTTCTTAGTAGTTTTGTTTGCAACTGAGAACTTACTTATAAGTTAAGTTCTCAGTTGTTTGTTCGCCGGAGTTTGTGATCGCCGGAGTTGATCGTGTTCTTAGTAGTTTAGTTGACAACTGAGAACTTATTGATAAGTTAAGTTCTCAGTTGTTTGGTCACCGAATTTGATCGTGTTCTTAGTGGAGACAACTGATAAGTTAGTTCTCAGTTGTTTGGTCGCCGGAATTAGTGGTCGCGGGAGTTGATCGTGTTGTTAGTAGTTTAGTTGACAACTGAGAACTTACTGATAAGTTAATTTATCAGTTGTTTGGTCGCCGAAGAGGTTGCCAGAGTAAAAACAAAGTCGCCAGATTTGATGGTTGCCGGAGTTGTTGACCGGAGAAGATGGGGATTGGTGATCTAAGATGATGGTGGTTGGAGAGAAAGTTAATTGACAAAATGGGTGGATTTAGTAAAATGATGGAATGATGAAATTAGTAAAATGAGTTGGAGAATGTACTTATTAAGAGAGGGATTAAATAGTTAAATGAAATATTTCTTGTATTATGAGGTAAAGTTGAAAAGTTTGAGGGATTATATGATAAATCTCCCTTTCGACTATCTCAAACCCGCCCCGTTTAACCCTAATCCGCATAGGATACATCATTCTTTAAATTAAATTTCTAAATATTAATAATACTTATATACTCTCTCCATCTCATTTCAAATTGCAAAATTTACAATTTAAGATGTCCACATAAAATTGTGAAGTCTCAAAATGAAAAATTTATAATATTTTTTGACAGGAGCTATTGTCATTACAACAATTGGTTATCCGCTACACGTTTTTAAATAGACATAAATACCCTTCCATAATTTGAGAAGTTAATTAAGTATGTTTGAATTATATTATATACACTACATTTGCTAAATAACAATCTAAGTAATTACTCCCTCCGTCCCACCTCAATTGGTCCATTGAGGTGGGACACGGTTTTTAAGAAAAATTATTAAAGTGGGTAGAAATTAGAGGAGAGAGAATGTAAAAGTTAAATGTGTGGTAGGAAATAGGAGAGAGAATGTAAAAGTTAAAAATATTTAATAGGAGAGAGAATAAGTGGGAGGAATAGTAAGTTAAAGTGGGTATAATGAATGGTTTTTTTGTAAATATATGGAGATGATAAGGGTATAAATATATGGAAAACTTTCCATTTAAGGAATGGATCAATTGAGGTGGGACGTCTCAAAAAGGAAAGTGGATCAATTGAGGTGGGACGGAGGTAGTATAAAATAACATCATTTGCTTAAAAATAATTACCTTATTTCATAAGGAATAATATTTTAGGATAAACTCTAATTTATTTATATATTTTTTAATTTAATTTAAATTAATATATCCTTCCTTAGTCCATACTAAAATAACCAAATTATATAAAAACCATTATCTTTCACTATTTTCTTACAAGGACGAAATCCATAAATATTTAATGCAATACTAAAATTTACTTATAGAAGTTAGGTGTTTGTTGATATATTGTTCAATATTTTTAATCTATTATAAATAAATAAATTTCTTAATGAATTTACCACTTTTTTCTTCTTACGTAAAATCTAAGGAGAAACTTCTCCTTACTGTATGGAGAAACGGGTTTTTTAATATCCAGAAACCTTCAAAATGAATATCCAGAAACCTTCAAAATGTTTCTGAATATTCATTTGATGGTTTCTGGATATACATTTGAAGGTTTCTGGATATCCAGAAACCTTCAATAAGCAATTTCTGGATATGCACCTAACACATTTCTGGATATACATTCACATATTTCTGGATATGCACCTAACACATTTCTGGATTGCCAGTTTAAAGTTTCTGGATATTCATTTTGAAGGTTTCTGGATACTCATTGTTAGAATTGGGTCTAACATATAAAGATCCTGGGCTACTCCCCTTAAGGTTGGTTAACCTCACCCCTTAACAAGGCCTTTTAAGGGGATGAGGACCCAATTCTAACATGGTATCAGAGCTGGTCAATTACACGTGCAGGCCCAACGGCTCACGATGAACCCTCCGCGCCACCCACCATCCAGTCCACGTTGTAAGCCTTTGGCAAAGCCCGGCTACACGTGAGGGAGCGTGTAAGAGAGCATTATCCCACATCGGGAATAAACAAGACTTGTCTCTAACATATAAAGATCCTGGGCTACTCCCCTTAAGGTTGGTTAACCTCACCCCTTAACAAGGCCTTTTAAGGGGATGAGGACCCAATTCTAACATGGTATCAGAGCTGGCCCAAGTTGATGTTGGGCTTAAGTTAACCCGTGTTGGGTGCCCGTGTTGGGTTTGAAGTCCACGTGTAGTGCCAAGTTACCGGCCTACACGTGAGGGGGCGTGTTGAAGTCCCATGTATCCCACATCAACTTAACTTGGAGAATAAAAATGATCCACTATATAAGGTTGGTTAACCTCACCCCTTAACAAGGCCTTTTAAGGGGATGAGGACCCAATTCTAACAATAATGTAGGAGAGAGAATGAGTGGAGGGAATAGTAAAGATTCTTTGCCATTTTAGAAAGTGTGCGGTTTGTAATGGGACGCCCAAAATAGAAAGTGTGCGGTTTGTAGCGGGACAGAGGGAGTATTGGACATTGTGAATTTGAAATAAAACCTTTTCTCCCAAAATCAATTAGAACTGTCTAACATGAAATGTCATCTATAACTGTTGATAAAAAGAAATTTGAAATAAAAAATAATATAGTATAAATTATCAAACCTAAAAATATACTTCGTATTTATTTTATAAAAATAAATAAGTGAAAAAAAAAAATCAGACCTAGAACCGCTACAGTCAGAGCTCTGTTC
Organism: Adenophora triphylla var. japonica; assembly: GCA_022495995.1. Taxonomy (NCBI): domain Eukaryota; kingdom Viridiplantae; phylum Streptophyta; class Magnoliopsida; order Asterales; family Campanulaceae; genus Adenophora; species Adenophora triphylla. The sequence goes on along the minus strand of JAFEMH010005081.1, from coordinate 132,086 downwards.
TTGGGGTTTGCTTGGATACATTTCTGAATAATGGGTAGTGAAGATATACTTAACCTCATAAAAATGCTCATTATATATTATCTATTAAATATATATTTATATTAATAATAATAAAATATATACTCTCTCCATCCCACCTTAGTGAAATAGTGAGGATTTATGGAAATATTTTATTTTCTAATCCGAATTCATATTGATAAGTTTGGTAAGTATGATTTTTGACTTTTTTATTAAAGATTTAGAGACATATATAGTAAGGATATTGTATATATTTATATATATCTTTTATTTATGTAAATATATTGTGATTGGTTATTTAGTACTTACAATACTAATAAATATCTTTGTTTTTGTTTTTGTCAATTTTTTGTTTTCTTATAAGATTAGGATTGCTAAAAATAAGCAAGAGATTGATCGAAATACTCCTCAAAGTTGCATATAAATAAAGATCATTCAGCAGGGAGAAGTCTTACGCATCAAAAATTCTTTTAAAGAGAAATCTTCTCATATCTTTTGGATTCAAGATAGCTGTTTAGGTTGTGTGTGCATTTGTGTATTACATCTGAACACACATCTAAGTCTTTTGTTCTTTTTCTTTTAGAATAGGCTTTCCTTAAATAAGGAATATTGTTCATTATTTAGAAGTTGGTTAGACTTGATTTACTATTTTTATCTTTATTGTTTCACTTATTATTATTTGATTATTTAACTCAGATCTTTAATAGTGAAATTCTTTTTAGACTTAACGCCTTATTGCTTGAGTTGAATCAGTAAACGTTTAAATACTTTTTGTTATTGTTTTTATTCCGCTGCATATTATAGTTGTTTGGACAGTTGTTTCTCACATCTATACACAAATCTGTTTTCTGTTCTGTTGAACTTGATTTCCTAACTAGACTAAACTTTCACTTATCTTTCAAAAACTATTCTATTAGGTGTCTTACTTAACTTATAAAATCCATTTTAGCTGAGCTTCTATTACTTAGTAAGGATCACTTGTCAAAACAATTATTCACTTACTATTTTTCTACCACTTTCTCTCTAAACCCAACTATATACACCTACAACACATCAACATTTTTCTTAATTTCCATACCTTAACGGTTATTTTACGTTAGGTTGGACGGCGGGATGTTGGAGGAGCGCCCTAGGGATGTGAGCGCCCCTAGGAGCGCACGGAAGGGCGTCGGGTGGAACAAGGAAGGGCGTCGGGAGAGAGCTCAGGATATGGGGCGCTGGAAAGAGCAAATGTGAAGTTGAGCATGCCTAAGAGGGAGCGCGCGCCTAAACAGAGTGCGCTTGAAGGACTCTCTTCTCTCTTTGTATATATCTTATCCTTATATATGTATATCTAGTAGTTAACGACATTAAAGGGATTGACAGAGTATAACAAGTAGTTAGTGACATTATAGGGATCGATAGCATACATCAAGTAGTTAGCGAATCATAGGGATTGATAGCGTTATTGTAGATATTGATTTGTATCAAGATTAGATCAAGATCTCTAGGTTGTTAATGCCAATGATGGCATTGGAATGAAGAGAGAAAAATTCTTCCCTCTCTCCCTCTTGATTTACAACTTGGTATCAGAGCCTGAATCTTGAAAAACCTTAAACCTAAACACAACTCAACGCAAATGGCTGCTGAGAGTAGTAAGAAAAGAACCCCCTACTTCCTTTCATCGAGTGATAATCTCAGACAGATTCTCACTCATGTCCAATTGAAAGGGGAAAACTGTGAAGAATGGGCTCGTGTTTTCAAGGGTTCGTTGAGAGCCAAGATGAAAATTGGGTCCATTGATGGAACGATTGATCGTTCAACAAAGGCGGACGAACTAGAGCTTTGGCAGGCGGTGAACTCGATGGTGGTGTCAAGGATCTTCAACACCATTGAACTAAATCTTTGATGCATGGTGTCTTACGTAGAGGAGGCAAGGATTTTGTGGGATGACTTGGAGCAGAGATTCTCGGTTGGCAATGGGCCAAGGGTGCAACAGATTAAGTGTGACCTAGCCAATTGTAAACAACAGAAGAACAAAAGCATGGCCGCTTACTATGGTCGGATTAAGAAGTTGTGGGATGAATTGAATGACTATGATAAGGTTCCGGCGTGTTATTACACTGGATGCAAGTGTGAGATCAACTTAAATCTTACTCAACGAATGGAGGAGGAACGAGTGCACCAGTTTGTTATGGGACTCGAGACGCCTAAGTTCAAGAATATAAATCAAATATTCTGAACTCAGAGCCTCTTCCCAACATAAACAAAGCTTATTTAATGGTGGTAAGAGAGGAGCGTGTCAAAGGGAGCGCACGAGAGGAGTACTCAGAACCTATAAGCTTTGTGGTGCGCACCAAGACTGGGGTCCAAAATTCAGGGGGGAGCGCAAAGAGATGAGGAATGTTACTTGTGGACATTGCAAGAAAAAGGGACACGAAGCCGACTCTTGTTTAAAGCATGTGGGATATTCGGATTGGTGGGGTGAGCAATCCTCACGAAATGGAAAGGGAAAGAAAGGGAAAAATGCCACGGCAACTGCTGAATGAACGAGAGGGCGCGAGTCTTTCAATGCTCGAGCCAACATTGTACAAGTGAATGATGTTGATGGCGCAGGGATGACAGATGCAGAGCATGCTCAACTCTTGGGATTCATAAGTGAATAGTGGAAGAGTTTCAAAGCCATGGTGCAGACCAACGTTAAAAGTAATGAGCGCATGAATGGTAAGACGAATGATGAGCCTTGGCTAGTGGATAGCGGGGATAACCGACATATAACGGGAAACCTTGTGTTGCTTAGCAATGTCCGTAACATTGAATCCAGTCGAGTAGGACTGCCCAATGGGAAACACATCATTTCCACAAAAGAAGGTGATGTTAAAATCGGGCCTAAACTTGTTCTAATAAATGTGTTGAATGCTCTGTCATTCAATTGCAATATGTTGTCTGTCTCTCAGTTGATTTGTGACTCAAATAATTTTGTTCAATTTTCTGACAAAGTTTTTGTAATACAGGACCGAAATACAGGACCGAACCTCGACTACGTTGATTGGTGCGGGTGAACAAAATGAGGGGTTGTACTACTTGAGAAATTCTAACGAAGCACGAGTCTGCAGCGCTAAGGAACTTGTGAATCATGAGTTATGGCATCAGCGGTTGGGACATTCATCAAGTAGTTAGAATTTGCTTCATGTTGTTAGTCGAAATAGTGCTAATAAAGATGTTTGTGAAATTTGTTGCAAAGTCAAACAAACTAGAGATAAATTTTTGCCTAGTGAGAAATTACGAAGGATTTTTTATTTAATTCATGTTGATCTTTGGGGTGATTATCGAACACCTGCTCTGTGTGGAGAAAATTATTTATTAACTATTGTGGATGACTGCTTTCGCGCTTTGTGGGCATATATAATAAACTCAAAAAGTGATGCGCCTCACACTTTAAAAATTATCTTGTCATGGTTGACTGCCAGTTTAATAAACGTGTTAAATTGGTGTTAAGTGACAATGGAAAAGAATTAACATGTCTTGAAAAATAATTTGCTGAAAATGGAATTGTGTTTCACCCACATGTATTCGCAATTCACAACAAAATTGGAGAGTAGAAAGAAAGCACCATCAAATTTTGAAAGTAGCACGTGCCTTACGGTTTCAGGCTGGTTTGCCAATTAGGTTTTGGGATGAGTGTGTTTTGACAACCGGATAATTGATTAATCACACTTCTTCAAAATTATTTCATGAGAAAACTCTGTGTGTGTAGACACCCTATTCTGAACCAATAAATCATGATTACACTACTCTTAGTCTCTCTTTTATGTTTTGATGAAAGCGTATCAGTTTCGTCATGTTTCGTTAAGTTTCTAACTAACCTCGTTAGTTTTGGACCTAACAGACTAACGGAATAAACTGAAGAGGACAAAATAGTCATCAGACTAGATATCTCTGTAACGATGTGCCATTAAAACGGAGTCGCCACGCCATTTTTATTTTAAGGGTCAAAACTTTGAAAAAAGCCCGAGATCAGAGATTTAGGTTCGGAGGTCATGTTACGCGTCGGGAAGGACGTTAGTGTGCACCCGACGCGCCTCGCAAAACGAGTCTTCCAAACATTTGAAATCCTTTTGTTGTGTGTGTGTGTGTGTGTGTGTGTGTGTTGACCAAAATAATTTGAAACTGGGAAAAGTGAAAATTGGGATCTCTTTTTAAGACTTTAAACTGATCCCATGATTTTTTGGAGAATTTTTGGGTTGAGTCTTGGCACTCAAAAGATTTTTGGATTTGAAAAACAATTCTGCCAGAATGAAAGAAGGCAGTTGACCCTTGACTTTGAAATGGACTTAAAGGCTTCAAAACCTCAGAATCTGGGGAAAGTCCGAGAATGAAAGTTGCTTAAAACACCCTAAATAGGGTTTCTGCAAAGAAACTTTCCATTTTGGAAGTAATTTGAGGGGTCAAAACCTTCTGGAAATCTCAGATGTGAAATCTGGATTTCCAGAAGCTGATGAACTGGCCTCTAAAAGAAAAATTGAAAAAAGGATCTTTACTTACTCAAAAAATAAAATAAAAATATGTCTGGAAAGATCTGGATGTTGGATACAAAAAGTGTTTTGTAGTCAACACCCAATTCCAAGTTTTACTGGGTCCAAGAAATAAGAAAATGGACTGAGGTCTCAGAACAATGCTACTGGACAGCAAGATGTTCTTGAGGGAAAATGTGATTTTTGGGGGATTTGCATCTATGTTCACCCCATTTTCATCCCTAGACTTGATACCACTACTTTTTATTGAGTGGTTATCATATTCAAGTCATCCTTGGGGAATTTATGGGGTTTAAACATGTCCTTTGCAAAGGGAAAGGGATATTTTGTAGAAATGAAATTAAAGAGAAAAATCAATTTAGAGATTTAAAATATAGACCATTTGAGATGGTCATTCATGAAGATGAACTTCAAGATGACCATCTTGGGTCAAAACTCAAGTTAAACTAAACATCAAGTAAATCCAAGTAAGAAGAACAAGATGAACAAGAAGTCAAAAGTGAATTTTAGGGTTTTGAGAAGGAGGGCTTTACCAATGGTGACACCCTATCTTCCTAGGCTTGGAATTTGACTTGAGGAATATCAAGATTTGGTGTTTGGCTTGAGGAGTATCAAGGTTTGGTGTGTTTGGTATTTGATTGGGAAAGATTCAAGAGAAAAAGGTGGCAATCAAGGGATTCCCACTGTTTTCTCTCTATATTTCGCCAGAACTTCGTTGCTGTGATCAAATTCCTCCCTTAAACTGAGAGAGGAGGGTTCAATTTATAGGACACTGGAAATGTCATACATGTCCGCGCGGAGGGTTCCCGTAGGCGTGCACTGTTCATCTCGAGGCTGCAGGCTTTGGACAGGAGGAATAAAATTCAAAATTCCAGCAGTTTATGTTTTTCAACTTGCCCAATTCGGATTTTTCCAATTTCTTTTGCTTTTTGAGATTCTTTTCCTTGTTTATCTTTAAATGGCAATTCCTAATCTACCCTCACTTTGTTAGAAATGTTAGGATTGTTAGGAATTGTTAGAAATGTTATAACTTTCGTTAATTTTCTAACGAAAATTCTAACAAGCTCAAATTGGAGCACTTACAGTAGCCCCTCGGCGACGGCGCTTTCGAAGGAAGCGGGGTCGTCGATAAGAGTAAGGCTCCATATTTGGCAGGATGATCGAGTGATCGGGTGGCTGAACCTAGCGATAGGCTACCTACGTATCCCGAATGGGAATCAAGCCGGCCGTAGTTCGGGTCTTTGACCCTGGAGATGATGGTGTTTTAGGTGCCTCGAACCTGATGAGCGAGTTCTACAGTCGTTTGCTGGAAAGAAACTCTGCTGGGGATAAGAGATGACCATTTTTGGTCTCTGCTGGGGATGATTGCGATTTATCGTTTTTCTAGTGATAGCGTCTTAGGTGCCTCAAACCTTGGAGATGGCGTTTTAGGTGCCTCGAACCTTGATGATGGTTTTTTCGATGCCTCGGACCTTGATGATAATGGCGTTTTAGGTGCCTCGAACCTTGATGATGATGGCCTTTTAGGCGCCTCGGACCTTAATTTGAAATGGCCTTTCGGTGGACTTCGTCGCCGCCGAAGGAGAGGGTGACCGTTTCTGGTCGAGGGGCCGGACCTAATGATAGGCTACCTACGTATCCCTAGTGGGAATCAAGCCCTTTCGTAGTTCGAGTACTACTCGAGATTCCGCTGGCTTTGGGATTTCGTTATCTTTCAGGGGATTTCGTTAGCCTTTGCTGGGGAAAATCGACGTATTCGCCTGGGGAATCGGGTCTTACGCTTCGATCGCCGTTGGATGATTTTGATGAAAGATACGGGATCTCGTTATCTTTCTCGGCATTCGGTCTTACGCTTGATCGCCGGTGATTTTGATGAAAGATACGAGATTTCGTTATCTTTCTGGGCACTCGGCCTTACGTTTGACTCGTCGGATGATTTTGATGAAAGATACGGGATCTCAAGTTATCTTTCTCGGAGATCGGTCTTACGCTCCACGTCGGGGAAGATTTTGATGAAAGATACGAGATCCGTTATCTTTCGTGGGGAGATCGGTCTTACGTTTGACTCGCCGTTGGATGATTTTGATGAAAGATACGGATCTCGTTATCTTTCTGGGCACCTCGCCTTACGTTGAGATCGGAGAAGATTTTGATGAAAGATACGGATCTCGTTATCTTTCTCGAGGAGACTTGGTCTTACGTTTGACCGCCGGAATTTCTTTTGAGAGGGTATGAACCTAAATGGGAACTTAGTTCAGAGTATGAACCTAAGTTGAGGTTCGGTTCAGAGTATGAACCTAATGGAGACTTAGTTCAGAGTATGAACCTAAGTTGAGATTTTGTTCAGAGTATGAACCTAAATGGGAACTTAGTTCAGAGTACGAACCTAAGTTGAGGTCTTCGGTTCAGGAGTACGAACCTAATGGAGACTTAGTTCAGGAGTACGAACCTAAGCGAGATTTTGTTCAGAGTATGAACCTAAATGGGAACTTAGTTCAGGAGTATGAACCTAAGTTGAGGTTCGGTTCAGGAGTATGAACCTAATGGAGACTTAGTTCAGAGTATGAACCTAAGTTGAGATTGGGTCTGTGAGTATGAACCTAAATGGGAACTTAGTTCAGAGTACGAACCTAAGTCGAGGTCTTGTTCAGAGTATGAACCTAAATGGAGACTTAGTTCAGGAGTATGAATCTAAGTTGAGATTTGGTTCAGAGTATGAACCTAAATGGGAACTTAGTTCAGAGTATGAATCTAAGTTGAGATTTGGTTCGTGAGTATGAACCTAAATGGGAACTTAGTTCAGAGTATGAACCTAAGTTGAGGTCTTGTCTGTGAGTATGAACCTAAATGGAGACTTAGCTCAGAGTATGATCCTAAGTCGGAGATTTGGTTCAGAGTATGAACCTAAATGGGAACTTAGTTCAGAGTATGAACCTAAGTTGAGGTCTCGGACGATGGAGGCTATTTGAAGGTGTTCTTGGCTGGGAAGACTCGGGCTTACGAGAACCATCGGGAAGAAAGGTGATCAATGTCGGTCAAGTGGATGGACCAAGGATTGATCAGATCCGGGGGTCACCCGAGGATTGACTATTTTAGGGAAGTCGTCCTAGTAGATTGACGATTTTTGGGAGTCACCCGAGGGATTGACTATTTTAGGGAAGTCGCCCTATGCGATCTCGACTATTTTTGGGAAGTCGCCCATGATCCGACTATTTTTGGGAAGTCGCCCGCGGTTTGACTATTTTTGGGAAGTCACCCTATGATCCGACTATTTTTGGGAAGTCGCCCTACGATCCGACTATTTTTGGGAAGTCGCCACGGTTTGACTATTTTTGGGAAGTCGCCCTACGATCCGACTATTTTTGGGAAGTCGCCCTATGGTTTGACTATTTTTGGGAAGTCACCCTATGATTTCGACTATTTTGGGAAGTCGCCCTACGATCCGACTATTTTTGGGAAGTCGCCCGGTTTGACTATTTTTGGGAAGTCGCCCTACGATGATCTCGACTATTTTTGGGAAGTCGCCCTACGGTTTGACAATTTTGGGAAGTCACCCTACGATCCGACTATTTTTGGGAAGTCGCCCTATGGTTTGACTGCTTGGGAAGTCGCCTCTATGATCCGATGATAATGTTCTTTTAGAAAAGTAGTTGACTAAGATATGCTTTCATACCCGTGCCGTGCTTACCCGTAGTTGCGAAGGACCGAGGCTACGGCCGATGTTGATGAAGAGTTGTTAAGTTGCTGTTCGTGGACGGTTTCGCCGACGATTTGCTGTCTTTGGAAGCATTTTGACCGAAGGAGGAGTTTGGTTGAGTCCGCATCTTGCCGGTGATCGTCAACCTTGTAGAGGTGGTCGAGCTTGTATTCACATTGGGACTTCTTGCTTTTGAGAACTTGGTGTCTCGACCGCATTGTATTGGAGAGCTCGGCGTCTTCCCCGACCTTCTTGCCTTGAGAACTTGGCGTCTCCGACCGATTTGTATTTGAGAACTTGGCGTCCCCGACCGATTTGTATTGGAGAACTTGGCGTCTCCGACCGATTTGTATGTGAGAACTCGCGTCTCGACCGACCGGCATTTGATTTGCATTTGAGAACTTGGCGTCCCCGACCGAACCGTATTTGAGAACTCGGCGTCTCTCGACCGAATTGTATTTGAGAACTTGGCGTCTCCGACCAACCGGCATTTGATTTGCATTTGAGAACTTGGCGTCCCCGACCGATTTGCATTTTGAGAACTTGGCGTCCCCGACCGACTTGTATTCGAGAACTTGGCGCCACCGACCGAATTGTAGACACCGGAGGTGGTCTTCACTGGGGGTCAGTTTTCATCCATTCGTGGACACTGGAGGTCGTCTTTAGCAAGTTGCGTGTACGCCTGAGCTTGTCTTTGCCAAACCGTAGATGTTGGAGGGCGTCTTCATTCATCACTGGAGGTCATCTTTGGTGAAGATCATCCTTGCCGAAAAAGGGGGATTTGATTTCACGTTTGAATTCCCGCATTCGTTAGTGAAGAGGAAGATGCATATATGGCATTCATGATGACAGATGCATGCATGGAACCAAAATGATTATGGGATGATGCATTTACTTGCTTTCGAAGATGCACTTAGCCTAAGCTTCGGGCAGAAAATTATGATTTATGATCTTCGATGATTTAGGATTATTCCTATCGACTCAAGTTTTCAGGCATGCTACATGAGCCCTCGGGAGATTTTTAGTGGGGATTTACGGGTATGGAGACCGCTTGGAATGCATTTTGATCAAGTGGGGGATGAGAACCCTCGATCGCGATTTAAACAATGGCTTGTTGTCGAGGTTTTTGTCAAGAATATCACATGGACCTCAATCTTGATGAGATTGGATTCGGATCCTGGTCTTGATTGAAACTTTCCCTCTCATTCTTGGTCATTTGAAGTAGATGCCGACAGACTTTAGGGCCAACGTTGATACGAGTGAAGCTTCTTTCATTTGGATGAGTCATGACCTTGGCCGAAACCTTGTCCGGAGGATGATTTGATGGAATTGCTAATGCCGGGAGAAACCCCGATCTTGAATTCCGATGCTACGGAAGCCGCCGTGTACCAAGTTCAAGCCGAAATTCTTTCTTGCGACTTGATAAAATTCGGTCCAAAAGACCATCTTGACAAAGCCCCTGATCCCGAGTAGGCAAAGTCCAGATTTTGAAGAAGCGATTTGGCGAGTCTATCTCGTGGTGAAGAACCCAACGTGGACCCAAAGATGACTATATAAGCCCCAGCCTTGAAGAGTCACACAGGAGAACCCGGGAGAACCGCTTAGCAAGCCCCAAAGATGAAGAAATTCAGAGTAGTCTTACAGAGGGGGAACCCATCTTTTCGCACCTTAGTCAACCAGCCATCGGACAAGACTCGAAATGTTTACGTGCAGGGGCATATCTTTTGAAAGATGGGAATGTCTCCCGAATTTGTGTATGACACTCTCGCTTTTGGTTTGACTCTTTTGAGAGAGTATAAGCATCACAAGGTGTGGAAAAGTGTATGGAAGCCCCCGCAGTACGTAAAGACAGTGTTTGGCTCTATTTCCCTATGATGGAGAGAGAGAAGACTTGTCGAGACACTTGAAAACTTGTCTTATTCATGATGATCACAAGGCTGCTTAAAACCTTTTGTTAATGTTCGGGTTATTCAATCCCTAAATCTGATATGAACAAATATTTTGATTAATCACAAGGAGAAAAACAACTGATATCGAAAATCAAGCTTGGAAGGGCGGAAAGTGTATATGGACGATCCTTGATGAGACCGGATTTTTTTTTTTTTTTTGAGATTTGTTTGTGATTTCGACCGGACCATTTCTGGTTGCCTACGTTCCCTCCATCATGAAGAGCTCAGGTCGCCGTAGTTCGGGCCTATCCCGAATGAAAAGAGAATGGATGTTGAAATTCGAGGGTCTGAGGACCTTTGGGGATTTTGAGGATTTGGAGGATTGAATAACATATCCCCTTAGAGTGTCCATGAAAGACACGGATGCAAAGCCCCAGTGGGACATCCACGGCAAGTGTTTGTGAGGAGAAATGAAATATGCTCACATGAAGAGAAGGGTTGAATTTGCACAATCTTTGATTGGTAATTTTGAACCAAAATGGATTAGATTCCAATTTAAGCAAGCAATGAAACATTAATTTGATCCTGACATCGAGGATATTAGAATGAAACTGCTATCCGGTAGGGACTGTAGTTGGGTTTCCGGGCTTCGATCGGCTATCGGGTGATTTGGGAGATTATGACCTCTTGAGATGAGAGGTCGGCTAGGCCTTTTACTGACTGAACCTCTAAAGATGAGAGGTTGGCTCGCGGGGATGTGTTTGGGAAATCTATGGCGAGGAAGATTGATTGCCTCCAAGAATGAGAGGTCAGATTTTGACTTGGCCAAGGGCAAGGGTAATGGTGATGGGAGTATCCTCTAAAATTGAGAGGATAGCTTGGGATTGGTTTAAGGTAATGATAAGAGGAAGTCCGAGCGACTGACAACTTTTTGCGATCTTGCGAGAATTCAGGCTCCTTTTTGATCATTGGAGAGCTTCTTGAGATGTCGGGGACTTTTGAGTTCTTCTTCTTTTTTTTTTTTGGAAGGCTTCCTGAGGAGCTTGAAATTATATCCGAGATTGTGAGGATTTTAAAATCCTTCTTTTTTTTTTTTTTCTTTTTTTTTTTTTTTTTTTTTGTTTTTTTTTTTTTTTTTTTTTTTTTGTTTTTTTTTTTTTGACTTGGAAAGCTTCCCGAGGAGTTGAGGATTATCTTTGTCCTTCCTTCATGGCTTGAGATAATTTGCGCATCGCCGATTCTCAAGCTAACTCCGGGCTCGCTTGGACTTTCTCTCGCATGGAGCAAAAATGATGGCTAAACCGGGTTTCAAAACACGCCGATCTTGAAATGAGAGGGTAGTGTTTAGTAAGGGTGAGGTAATGGCTTTCCTATGGGTGAAAGGTTTCAACCGCAATCCCTACGAGATTAAGTCTTCATTGCTTCGCTTAAGCTTTATATGAGAAAAGATCCATGCAAATTCATCGAGCAACGAGATGATGATGATGAAAGGGATGTGAGCATATGAGATGCAAGATGGGAGTTGGTAAGCCCCAATTTGGGAAGGATATCAATTGATTTTCTCACTCCGATTAGTTTAAATATTAATCATTTTTGAAGAATTAGTGGTCGAGCAAAGACAAGTGATCATTTTGGATAAAACCATTTCAATTAAGTGTAACGTGGGTGCGCAAATGATGTCTCGAGTCTAGCAAGAAAAGAAAAAAGACTTATATTAAAAATTAGACACTTAACCACTATGTCCAAAATGGACTACAACGACAAATGTCCAGGAAGGACTTAGGTGAAAGAAAAGTACTAGAACCTACGAAGGTTGACTCAAAAGACTATTTTAAAGATAGGTAGCCCCCAATCTAGCCGCTCTTTGCTGTTGAACCATGCATCTATTCTTCGACGCTGGAGACGGGAGCTATTGCAGACCTTTCCATCAGGATTTCCTTGGCAATCTCTTTCTTAATCCAACCACTTTCATCGCCTGCGATGGCTGATTCACCGACCTCACAAAGGAGAGAGTCAAATTCCATTATGCCCACAAGTCTTGGATCACCAAACTCGACCATGTTGACACTCATGTTGTTAGGGAGCGGGTTATTGATGGTATTAGGCCCTTCAGGCATCTCTAACCTCCCTTGCTCAATCAAATTTTGGATTGCCTTCTTCAGGGGACGCAATCATCCTGTCAGGTGCCCATGGTACCGATGAAAGGCACAATGCTTGAGGTATCCAAAGGAGCGTTGGGGTTTCTCGGGCGATAATTATCCAAAGGCCGGAGCAAATCTTCTTTTACCAATCCTCTCAAGATATCACTCAAAGGCATCCCAAAGTTTCTCAAGTCTTGGAGCCGGATCCGGATGCATCAGGCTTCTTGGGAACAAAGGAAGTGGCATTGTTACGCCCCGTCCCGCGTAGCCGATCGCCTCTTTGCCTGTAGCGAAAGTGAGAGTAGGTTTGGAGGGAGGAGCCCGATATCCGTAGGCAGGTGCAGCAGTCGGCTGCTGATTGTAATCCTTTTCAAACTTAGCCCCGAATTAACCATTGCACGCAAGTCGCCGTAGGGGAAGTGGCCGAGGGAAGCTCTCAAATGCGGCTTCAAGCATGACCGAAAGATGTCTAATCGCTCCTCGTCGAGGGAGGAATGGCCATTTCACCGAGCTTTAAGTTCCATCTCTTATAGAAATCCCCAATATTCTCATTGTGGCGCCGCATCGTTGTTTGCGTGTCAACTCGTTTGTCTCCCATTCCAAGTTGGCTTTGTACTTATCTCGTGAAAGTACCGGTAACTGCTCCCAAGCAGCCCTAGCTTCAGCCGCAATCGGAAAAACCATTTCAAAGCCCCCGACTTCAAAGAGAGACTAAAGTAATCGGCCAACCGCCGGCTCAGGCATCCCTTTAGCCTTCATTGCCAAAGTATAGGTGTCCAAGTGAGTTTTAGGGCATGCACTCCCGTCAAACAATTCCAGAGTGGGCATCACAAACTTGTGAGGCGGGGACAATCGAGCCTGGATCCGTAGGCCGAAGAGCAAGCTGTTCTTTTGGCGGTCAATTCAAGAATTTGTGCTTTCATTTCCTTGTGTTGCTCCATAAACCAAGCCAATTGGGGATCCAAAGGTGGAGCTTCAAACCAGCCGACCGAGTCAAGAGAGGAGTTACCACCGGCGGCACATTGGTGGAAGGGATACCATATTCGGCATAGGTGAAAACCCGTCTCGCCCAAATTACCCCGGGGAGTGTAGGTAGGAGCTTGGGCAAAAGGATAAAACCCCGGCCAAGCTTGCCGTTGGCTTTCCATTGGCGAGGGAAGAGGAGGCAGACCCGAGGTAGCCTGATAGCTCGGATTTCCTGAGTGAGGCCCATAAGTAGGCTTGAGTGTGGGCCGCCGTCCCGATTGTTGAATTGCATGGCCGCCTGTGGCGAAGGTGTGTAACTGTGGGGATACTGCGGTCCCGGTGATTCGGATGACACCGGGATGGGAGGCTTGATAACCCATAGAAGTCTCGAGTGAGAAATGGATTTGTGAGAGCTGTGGTGAGGAGCAAACGAGCTAGTACCATTCTGAGGTGGGACTCCCGATTGTTGCCGCCCGAACCAAACCGGGGTGGTATCCCAAATGCCGTTGTGAAGGTCCTGGATTGATTGGTCCCGAACCGAGGTGGGATCCCCATTTGCCGTGGCATTCCGGGTAGCCCCAAGCATGAGAAGATATTCCGTATCGATTTTGTCCCCACCGAGGACCGGGAATTGGCCTGCCTCGCTCTGCCGCAGGGATCCAGTGGTCCGCATTTGGGAGCCGGGCCGACCTGCAGGCCGAGAAGCATGGATTCTCGGTGGTAGTACCGTGGGAGGCCGTGGTGGCATCCTCGGGAGTAGCTCTGGGCGACCAAGAGTGGGGTTGAGGTCTTCCTCTTCTTCCACGGTGAAGGTGCCATCGGGTTGAGACCGGCGGCACCATGGCTCTTAATAGCCTCGATAAGTCTATTCAACAGTGCTTCGTCGCACTCTCATCTCGTTCGCTAACCGATTCCATTGCTGTTCTGTCCGAGGAGTCCCGGAGGCGGAGTGACGTTGTCCCCATCGTTACACACTGATGCGCATTCTCAAACCCGGAGTTGAAACAAACGACGAAGCCGACGATGCGCTTGACTCTTCCCAACCTGATCAAACGGTGACCCTGCCCGAAACCAAGCTTTGTGCGGAGTCATGGGGAGAGACACGAGGGTTCGATGGCGGGAATTGAAGGTGGGTAGGTGTTTGGGGCTCAAGGCTCGTGCAACATGCAATTATTTGTTCATGTTTACTTAAAACACGTTTTATTAACCTAATCGGTTGGAAAAGATTGCTCTTTTTTTTTTTTGCAAACTACTCGATTCTCGGATCGCTGGGCCCCGTCACTACGTCTATAAGCCCCTCGTATTCCACCCGTATTTCGACCTCCCAGGTGGATGCCGGCGAGGGTCCTATAGGGCAAGCGGGTCCCACCGACCGAAAGAAAACGATTCTAAAAGTCTCGGCGGTAATCGAGTCTTAACGAGCATTCGATATAAATTACGGACAAAGCCGACGCCAAAAGTCAAGATCATGTCCGGGGCTCGACGAAAAGTCGGCATGATTTGACCGATAAGCGTCCACAATTGATCTTGACTTGTCGTCGCTTAAGCCGTAATTAGGCATGGAATATTCATTAATCCTTGATGACTCAAGTGTCAATGCCGGGAGTCAGCTGTATAATTTGTGCCGCCGTAGCCGAAGTCAAAGCGCCTGGCCAATATCTTGTCAAAGTCCGCGGCGGAAAACCGGCGTAACTTCGACCGATTAGGGTCCCCGAAAGATATTGAGTCGGTATGCCGACAAAGGCTTGAAAGGAAAGGTCTATACAATGCACAGTGGCATGACACGTACTGTACTAAAAACCGACCGGGTCTCTGACAAAGTGTGTCACTGACAAGCGCATGGTCGACACGAGGCTCCATGGGATGTTTGGGTAGTCCCGTGCTCATCCGAGAGGCGTAATAAGACCAAACGGACCGCGACAAGGATTTCCCTGTTAGGACGTAGTGTGCAGTGTACGGTCACGTGCGCGTAGTGTGCAAGCAGTCTATATTCTTTTTCTGAGTAAAATAGAAATTTTTTTTTTTTTATGTGTCTTAAAAAGGCATGATGCATGATATTTTTTTTTTTGAATTTTTTTTTGAAAATTTTATGAACACATAAGCACATAAGCACAAAAATTCCGACAGTTAGGGACATTATTCCGACAGTCAAAATTTTGACTTTTCCGAGGCGGCCAAAAACAAACACGAAAACCGTGCAAAAATCAACACACACAAAGCAAAGGATTTTCAAATTTTGAGACGGAAGCTTGACCCTCAGAAGCTTTTTTTTTTTTTTGAAAACGGTGATACCGGTACGTGGGATTGTTAGACCACAATTTATCCCCGACTCGTGTTAGGAGGCGATAACGGGAAATTTAGTGGTTTCCACCAATATACCAAATACCATTTTTTTTTTAAAAAAAAAAAGCTTAGTCCCCAAATGAGTCGCCACCGTAACGATGTGCCATTAAAACGGAGTCGCCACGCCATTTTTATTTTAAGGGCCAAAACTTTGATAAAAGCCCGAGATCAGAGATTTAGGTTCGGAGGTCATGTTACGCGTCGGGAAGGACGTTAGTGTGCACCCGACGCGCCTCGCAAAACGAGTCTTCCAAACATTTGAAATCCTTTTGTTGTGTGTGTGTGTGTGTGTGTGTGTTGACCAAAATAATTTGAAACTGGGAAAAGTGAAAATTGGGATCTCTTTTTAAGACTTTAAACTGATCCCATGATTTTTTGGAGAATTTTTGGGTTGAGTCTTGGCACTCAAAAGATTTTTGGATTTGAAAAACAATTCTGCCAGAATGAAAGAAGGCAGTTGACCCTTGACTTTGAAATGGACTTAAAGGCTTCAAAACCTCAGAATCTGGGGAAAGTCCGAGAATGAAAGTTGCTTAAAACACCCTAAATAGGGTTTCTGAAAAGAAACTTTCCATTTTGGAAGTAATTTGAGGGGTCAAAACCTTCTGGAAATCTCAGATGTGAAATCTGGATTTCCAGAAGCTGATGAACTGGCCTCTAAAAGAAAAATTGAAAAAAGGATCTTTACTTACTCAAAAAATAAAATAAAAATATGTCTGGAAAGATCTGGATGTTGGATACAAAAAGTGTTTTGTAGTCAACACCCAATTCCAAGTTTTACTGGGTCCAAAAAATAAGAAAATGGACTGAGGTCTCAGAACAATGCTACTGGACAGCAAGATGTTCTTGAGGGAAAATGTGATTTTTGGGGGATTTGCATCTATGTTCACCCCATTTTCATCCCTAGACTTGATACCACTACTTTTTATTGAGTGGTTATCATATTCAAGTCATCCTTGGGGAATTTATGGGGTTTAAACATGTCCTTTGCAAAGGGAAAGGGGATATTTTGTAGAAATGAAATTAAAGAGAAAAAATCAATTTAGAGATTTAAAATATAGACCATTTGAGATGGTCATTCATGAAGATGAACTTCAAGATGACCATCTTGGGTCAAAACTCAAGTTAAACTAAACATCAAGTAAATCCAAGTAAGAAGAACAAGATGAACAAGAAGTCAAAAGTGAATTTTAGGGTTTTGAGAAGGAGGGCTTTACCAATGGTGACACCCTATCTTCCTAGGCTTGGAATTTGACTTGAGGAATATCAAGATTTGGTGTTTGGCTTGAGGAGTATCAAGGTTTGGTGTGTTTGGTATTTGATTGGGAAAGATTCAAGAGAAAAAGGTGGCAATCAAGGGATTCCCACTGTTTTCTCTCTATATTTCGCCAGAACTTCGTTGCTGTGATCAAATTCCTCCCTTAAACTGAGAGAGGAGGGTTCAATTTATAGGACACTGGAAATGTCATACATGTCCGCGCGGAGGGTTCCCGTAGGCGTGCACTGTTCATCTCGAGGCTGCAGGCTTTGGACAGGAGGAATAAAATTCAAAATTCCAGCAGTTTATGTTTTTCAACTTGCCCAATTCGGATTTTTCCAATTTCTTTTGCTTTTTGAGATTCTTTTCCTTGTTTATCTTTAAATGGCAATTCCTAATCTACCCTCACTTTGTTAGAAATGTTAGGATTGTTAGGAATTGTTAGAAATGTTATAACTTTCGTTAATTTTCGAACGAAAATTCTAACAAGCTCAAATTGGAGCACTTACAATCTCGCACGAGATATCATATCTCGCGCGAGATATCCCCTCGACAGGATGTGCAGAAATCACTCTCCTTCTCCGTTTCAACCTTCTTTCTTGATAAACCTCATCTAATCCGGTTCTCCAATCAAATTTGAGTTCTGGAAGCTTCCTAGGAGTGTTTTACCTCTCCACCTCTACCTCTTAAACCCCTATAAATACTTGGTGACTTCCACCGTTTCGCAGGTCCGTAATTTCACACAACACACACAATTTGTTGGTTTCTTTCCACGAAAGACTCCTTCAAATCACTCACAAACAACTCCTAATTTCGTCCTTCAACCACGTTGATTGACGAACATCAAGGCTCAAGCCTAGCATCAAGGCGAAGCTCTGTCCGCATCAAGACTTGACTTTCATATTGAGTCGAAACTCTGCCCAAATCACTTCCCGATCAAGAATCCATCTTAGAACCACGTTCTAAATCAATTACTCCCTAAACACAAGGTAAACTCCTCTATTTTTTACTCTTCTTCTTCTCAATCTCTCTATTGATTTTTAGAGTGGTGTAATCCCATCAAAAGGATTAGCCTAGAGTCCCTTCAATCGATGAAGGCGATCTCGAAGCATACAATCCGACATTCCTAATCAAGAAATTGATTAGGGTTTATTTGTTTTCTTTAATTATATATATTTTAAATATTGAAAATCTCTCTTTTCTTTAGCAAGACCGATCTTCGGATCGGGTGGAATGGATGCTCCTCGACCTACCCATTCCATAACCTAAGCCCCGAACTCAAATCTCTTTCCAAAACGGTTTTCCTATGTTTCCAATCGAATAACATAGGTGGCGACTCTAAAAGATAAAATTCTTTCTCACAACGCTACAGTGGCGACTCCGCTGGGGACTTAAAATTAAGAGGCTTAAACTTGCGTCAAAATTAAAAGAGAGGTTTTCAAAAAAAAAAAAATTTAAATTCGAATTTTCTGCTCTCAGATGAAGCATATCTCGCGGCGAGATATCATATCTCGCGCGAGATATGGCTTCGGCAATCTGGTTGTTTTCTGGTTTCTCCCGTTTGTCTCATAGTCCAAGACGAGAGCCGAACATGCAAGGGGGATCCCAGAATTCATTATCTGCAGAGTTCCCACATCTTAAGGCCTCCCTTAAGGTGTGGAACTCGAATCTTTATTTCATTTAAATAATTGAATTATTTATCTCTCTTTCTCTCTCTTTACGTGGAACTACGACGGCCTGAGTCTTCCTAATTTGGGAGAAACGTAGGCAACCACTTGGTGCGGCCATTGCTTGTTTTCTTTAGTTTTCGAAAATAAAACTTTCTATTTTACTCTATCACCTAGATTGACTCTCACACACGTGCACTCATATTATAACTGTCATTGCACTACATACCCTCTATAAACTTGGGACCCACACTAAGGACGGATGACGGTAACCACCTAGTCGCCGGTCTCTCCGAAGTTGGATCATCCCACTCCGCGTATTCAATCCACCTAGATTGTCATATCGCGGGGAGCCTAGCCTTCCAAAATTTCCGCATCGCCACATATCATGTAGATTGACTTTTTAAGACACTCCTTGACCGGTCGGTTTGATCTTGGAGTCCTTGTAATCCCTTGTCAAGATCGTTTTGTGCAATAATCCACGGAAAAGAAATCAATAAATTGTCGCTTCGAAATAGTCCCTTCGGAAACGTCCCTACGGTTGTCCCTTCGGATTTGCCCCTAAAAAGAGAAAATTTTCTCATCAAAATTATTGCACAAAACTTGATGTTACTTTGGATTACTCCGACCCCTAGGTCCCTAGGTTTGGTTCTTGAACTTTAGAAACCCCCAAAACGGATTTTTCGTCCGACCAAAATTAGGATTAAAATCAGAAAATTGTGACTTTCCGTGGTGAAGTCTCGCGCGAGACTACTTGTCTCGTACGAGATAAGTGTTCGGTCTTTTCGTGTTTTGGCCAAAACCTTCAAAGCCTTCATTCACCCTATTCAGCCGACTTATTGGGACTCGATCATGGTTTAACACGGTTGCTACACGTCTAGGTTCTTCGCCAAAGCTCGACACGATGTCTGCTTCTCCTTCTACCACCGAGACCGATTTCAACGATGCTAAAGTCCAACTCATCGAAGCCATGACTAGGTTGGATGAACAAAGTAAGCAAATTGATGAGCAAAACGCCCAAATGGCCGCCCTCATGAAAGAACTCCACGAGTTGAAAGTCAAGAAAGGCAGAAAACAAAAGCAGAAAGTGGAACCCTCCTCCGATGAAGAGGAATCCTACACCAAAGTGAATAGAAAAACCAAGCAGTCAAGCAAGAAAAATGAAGAATCCGATTCATCCTCTTCCTCATCATCCTCCGATGACGAAGGACATACCTCCAAGGGCACTAAAACCAAGAAAGAAGGCAGTGGTGAAACTACTAAACTTGGTGACCATGTTACTAAGAACTACCTCGAGAAGAAGCTCGCGACTCTTGACACTTCCAAGGGGTCATTCGTTCCATTTGATCCCGATGCTCTTCAACAATCCATCACCAAGTTTCCTCGCAAGTACAAGACACCCGATATTGCCAAGTTCAATGGTACTACCTGTCCTCGAGCTCATGTTGAGACCTACACTTGGGCCATGCTTTCAATGGGCGTTGATAACACAATCTTGGCCCAATGCTTTCCTCAAACTTTAGAAGGTGCTGCAAGGGATTGGTACATGTCTCTTCCTACGACTACAAGGCTTGATTGGTCATCCGCATGTTTAGTCTTCCAAAGGCAGTTTGAAGACAACTCCACGTACCGCCCTACTAGGAGGGATCTTGAACAAACTAAACAACATGCCAATGAGTCCTTTGTTGAATTTGCTAGAAGATGGAGACTCAAACTCACTGAAATTGTCGAAAGGCCTACTCTCAAAGAGCAAATCCACATCTTCCTCCAATGCCTCCGTGATGAATTTCAAGAGAAACTCGCCGATAATTACTTTCCTAGTTTCAATGAACTCCTCGAGTCCGGAATTAGGGTTGACGACTTCCTAAAAAGCAAAAAGAAGGAAATTACTTTCCGCTACAACAAGCCCACCACAAGTAAGGATGCTTCAGTCAACGCTATTGCACTCAGCCGCCCCAACACCGAAAAGTATTCTGCTGTCCCTCCTCCCGAAAATAAAAAGAGGCACTACGACAAAATCGAAGGAATCACTCAAGAAGAACTCTTCGATGTGCTTGTCCAGAATGAAAAAGTCAAACCAAGGGAAGGTGGTCCTCTGAAGGATATGGGTCCGAATCATGCTCATCACTTATTCTGCAAGTACCACAACTTCACCGGCCATGACACCAACTCCTGTCACCACTTGAAGGACATCATACAAGACCTCTTTGATAATGGAGATCTAGAACGTCCCAACGTCATCACCAATCCTCTCCCTCGCAATCCATGAAGAAGATGAAGCTCCAAGAAGAAATCTACACTTACCACTTTGGGGCTACCACTATCCTCTCCCTTTCTCCTTTGATAGAAGTAGATTAGGTTTTAAATTTTCAAGTATGAACTCGAAGAGTCGTTCTGTCTTTCTAGTACTTCTCACCTCCTCTAGTTTGTGTCATCTAAACTATCGAGTCTATTCTTAAATTTCCCAATTAATCAAAGTAATTTTCTTTTCCTAAACACTTTCCCTAATGTTGTTCTACCTCATGAATATCATTCAACTCATGCAAAATAATGGACCTTCCATTCCCTAAATCATCGCAAAAATAGAGACTTCTAAGCGAGTTTAAGAAGAAAGTTGTCCTTAGGAAGCTTAAGGGCTAAACATTACCCCTACTGAAAGTCAAAGATCAACAAACGAAGAAAGCCAAAGGCGCTGCTGTCAACCTTCATTCCAAGAAAAGTGGGACTACTCAACTCAAGGCTTTGAGAGTAAAAAAAACAAAAAAACTCACTAGGACGAAACTCCTCAATTCGTCCTTGGCAAAAATAGAGCATCGAAAAAAAAAAAAAAAAAACTCTCAAGCCTTCATCGCCCCACAACAAGGATGGAATTTCAACAAAGGCAAGAAGGACTCTCCCACAAAGAAGAGGAGTCAAGTGATACCAACAAAAGAAAAGAGGATTCCTCAAAATCCTCCTACATCAAGTGAAGAAGACTTTCAGTATCAAGAAAAATGTTTACCCTTAAGTCATACTAATGATTGGCTTTCTCCTCAATCTTGTTTAGAAATTTCTAGATGAAGCAAGGTCCATTAAAAGTAGAACAACTTTTCTAGACCTTTGAGCCATGTAGCGTTCTTTGTTGAGTCTAGGGGCTTCCTGTTAGCCACTCTCATACACACTCTTGAAATCCAAGCATCAAAACTGGGGCTTCCTCACCTTTCCTCCCCCAGTCAATCTTTACTTCAACTCTTCAAAATAATCAAATTTGCATTAGGGGCTTTCCTCTTTGTTTCTCACTCTCATCATTAGAGAATACACTTCTCCCAAAAGTCAATTCTTGGATCACCTTCCAATGAATAGAGTCCGTCTCTCCTAAACTAACTTGAGATCTCATTTCTCTCCTCAATAAGATTTTCTCTCTCTGAGTTCTCTTCGAGTTAGATACTATCAAAAAAAATGAAAAAAAAGACGCAAAAGAGATGCCCGCTAGATTGAAAACCCGAAAGGGCGGTCTAGGCAAAAACCAGGGTGCGCAGTAAGAAAAAAAAATCAAAGGACAAAGGGAGAGTATTCTTCAGCCTTCTTCATCGAGCGTCATTCGATCTTCTTCAAATCAAATCAACAAGGAGAGTCTTCTTCGATCACCTTCAAATCAAAGAGAGCAGCTTCACAAGCCTGTTCACAAAGTCATCTACCACTTGCAAACAACTTGGGGCTTGAGACACCAAAGGGCCTTGGACATAAAGCCATTACGACAGTCGACAGATTTGTAGTCGTTTGCCTCCTAGAGACACGACTCAAAGGAGAAGTAAGAATGAAGATTCTCAACAGACCTAGATGGGTTCACACAAGGATACTCATCGAACGAAATTCTACAACAGTACAACCTCGCTGACTAGCAACAGATTCTGCAAAACCTGATTGGGTCCCAACTTGTCAAACACAAGTTCACTCATATTGTTCACCCATCTCAAATACAAATCCATACAAATTTCCCTACATTTCCATATACCATATACTCATACATAAACTCACCACCAAAATGACCGATCGGCCATTACACGAACAGACGTGAGCACCACCACGTAAGTCTAGTTGAACAACTAAAATCTGCAAAATCTACTTGAAATATTTATGTGCTGACAGGTACAGAAAGGTAAGAATCATCCGGGTCTATCTGAGACCATTATGCATATATCCTTGCATTACAGGGGCCGACAGAACCTTCATCTCAACCAACAACTTCAAGTCCGTGACCTCGGCAACAACTACAAAGTCTGTGATGGCAGCAAACCTCAAGTCCGTGACCTCGGCGACATCAACAAAGTCTGTGATGGCAGCAAACCTCAAGTCCGTGACCTCGGCGACATCAACAAAGTCTGTGATGGCAGCAACCTCAAGTCCGTGACCTCGGCGACATCAACAAAGTCTGTGATGGCAGCAACCTCAAGTCCGTGATCTCGGCAACAACCTCAAAGTCTGTGACGGCAGCAAGCTTCAAGACCGTGACTCCTAAGAACAACCTCAAAGTCTGTGACGGCAAAGAAACTTCAAGTCCGCGACTCCTGCGACAACTTCAAAGTCTCGTGACGGCAAGAAACTTCAAGTCCGTGACCTCGGCAACAACAACGGGAACGTCGCAACCTCAAGGCGGCACACTTCAACAACTTCATCAACAAATGGGTATCTTCTAATTGGGTCAAGTCTTTTGATTCCTCAAGATGATTTTACCTTTTCAAAAAAATCCCTCTTCGATTTTCAAAAATGCTTTTCAAAATACCTAAAATAGCCTTTTAGTGTTTTGGAGTCGAACTACGTTTGTCCGATTCTCTCTTAGAGATACGTAGGCACTGCGGCACGACCATCCCAATGTTCAGAATGATGTCTTTTCTATCGACGACGCTTCTTCTTTCATAAGACATGTCACCGAGGGGCTCTGTAGACACCCTATTCTGAACCAATAAATCATGATTACACTACTCTTAGTCTCTCTTTTATGTTTTGATGAAAGCGTATCAGTTTCGTCATGTTTCGTTAAGTTTCTAACTAACCTCGTTAGTTTTGGACCTAACCGACTAATCTAATAAACCGAAGAGGACAAAATAGTCATCGTACTAGATATCTCGCACGAGATATCATATCTCACGCGAGATATCCCTCGACAGATGTGCGTAAATCACTCTCCTTCTCCGTTTCAACCTCCTTTCTTGATAAACCTCATCTAATCCGGTTCTCCAATCAAAATTGAGTTCTGGAAGCTTCCTAGGAGTGTTTTACCTCTCCACCTCTACCTCTTAAACCCCTATAAATACTTGGTGACTTCCACTGTTTCAGAGGTCCAGAATTTCACACAACACACACAATTTGTTGGTTTCTTTCCACGAAAGACTCCTTCAAATCACTCACAAACAACTCCTAATTTCGTCCTTCAACCACGTTGATTGACGAACATCAAGGCTCAAGCCTAGCATCAAGGCGAAGCTCTGTCCGCATCAAGACTTGACTTTCATATTGAGTCGAAACTCTGCCCAAATCACTTCCCGATCAAGAATCCATCTTAGAACCACGTTCTAAATCAATTACTCCCTAAACACAAGGTAAACTCCTCTATTTTTTACTCTTCTTCTTCTCAATCTCTCTATTGATTTTTAGAGTGGTGTAATCCCATCAAAAGGATTAGCCTAGAGTCCCTTCAATCGATGAAGGCGATCTCGAAGCATACAATCCGACATTCCTAATCAAGAAATTGATTAGGGTTTATTTGTTTTCTTTAATTATATATATTTTAAATATTGAAAATCTCTCTTTTCTTTAGCAAGACCGATCTTCGGATCGGGTGGAATGGATGCTCCTCGACCTACCCATTCCATAACCTAAGCCCCGAACTCAAATCTCTTTCCAAAACGGTTTTCCTATGTTTCCAATCGAATAACATAGGTGGCGACTCTAAAAGATAAAATTCTTTCTCACAACGCTACAGTGTGAAATTATTTTTGGTAGAGCGCTCACTTATAAACATATTAGGGTTTTCGATTCTCTCTGTTATGCCCAATATTCACGTCGTGATAATGATAAATTTGCTAGTAGAAGTCGAAAGTGTGTTTTTTTTTTTGCTACCCCTTTGACAAGAAATGATGGTTATTGTATGACCTTGAGAAAAACACTTGTCTCCCATGATGTTGT
Organism: Adenophora triphylla var. japonica; assembly: GCA_022495995.1. Classification (NCBI taxonomy): domain Eukaryota; kingdom Viridiplantae; phylum Streptophyta; class Magnoliopsida; order Asterales; family Campanulaceae; genus Adenophora; species Adenophora triphylla. Next base: position 107,428 of record JAFEMH010005081.1, on the reverse strand, counting down.
TTTTGTGGAATCAAAATTCCCCTTCATTGGTCAAAGTTATAGTCCAAATGAAGAGGTTATTGATCCCGATTCCATTTTTTATAGTCCTGATGAGACGATTATTAAGGATACTGGCGCTTTGGAGCAAGGTGCAGAGGTTGAAATTCCCGTTGAAGCGCCCCTTATGAATAATGACCACACTGATGAGGCGCCTGTGCCTACCACTGAGGAGCCTCTTGTGCATGATAACCATACTAATAAAGTGCATGTATCTTCCACTGAGACGCCTAACATTGAGTTTGTTCCAAATGAAGCACTTGAACCTACCACGGAGGAAGTATCTGATAATTTGGGTAGAGGAAAATGTATAAAGGTTCCCTCCTCACGGTATACAAGTGTCGAGTATGATTTGAGCACATCTCAGACACACATTATCCGAGCTAGCCCCTCGTCCAGTTCACTCTCTCCAAACAAGTTTTCAGGTACTCAATATCTTTTATCACATTTTGTCAATTGCACTAAATTTTCTTCTACACATCATTGTTTTCTGGCCGCAATTGATACAGGTGTTGAGCCTAGAAACTTTGCAGAGGCCGTAAAGTTGGAAGAGTGGAGGGCAACCATGAACTCTGAGTTTGATGCTCTAGATCAGAATGGGACATGGGATCTGGTGGATGTCCATATTGGTAGAAAGGTTATTGGGAGAAAATGGGTGTATAAAATCAAATATAAGGCGGATGAAACGGTGGAACGATACATGGCACGACTGGTAATTCTGGGTAATCGTCAAGTGGAACGCATAGACTACACAGAAACTCCAACGATTAAAATGGTTATAGTACAAGTGTTTCTTGCAATTGTCGTGGCTTGTGGTTAGGAACTTCATCAAATGGATGTTGACAATGCCTTCTTACATGGAGATCTGAGTGAGGAGGTATATATGAAGCTTCCAACCCCATATGTCTGGAAAAGTATGTAAGCTCCAAAAGTACTTGTATGGGCTTCGTCATGCGCCTCGTTGTTGGTTTGCAAAGCTATATGTTGCATTAAATAAGTATGGTTTTTTTCAATCGTACTTAGATTATTCGCTCTTTTCTTATCAGAAGTACGACATCGACATACATATCTTGATTTACGTTGACGATTTGGTCTTTAGGGGGTAATGATTCCCCTGCCATTAATAACTTTAAATATTATTTATGTTGTCGTTTCAAAATGAAAGATCTTGAGCACCTGAAGTATTTCTTGGGAATAGAGGTTGCACGCCACTCGGATGGGATCTTCTTGTCTCAAAGGAAATACGCTCTTGATATTCTCTCTAAAACTGGTCTTCTTGGAGCACGTCCGGCGAATACTCATATCGAGCAGAATCATCGATTGGCTTTGACTGATGACGATCTCTTGTCTAACCTTGAACGATATCGACGTCTTGTTGGATGTTTAATCTATCTCACTATCACAAGACCAAAGCTCTCTTACTTTGTTCATATCCTTACAAAGTTTATGAAAACACCCAAGCTTGCTCATTGGCATGCGGCTTTATGAGTGGTTCGCTATCTTAAGGGACATTCTGGCCAGGGGATTCTATTAGCGCCGACTCGGATCTTCGACCATATGCCTATTGTGACTCTGACTGGGCCAGCTGCCCCATTACTCGTCATTCCTTAACAACGTACTTTGTGTTCTTGGGTAGTTCTCCTGTGTCGTGGAAGACCAAGAAGCAAACCACCATTGCTCGCTCTTCGGCCGAAGCTGATTATCGCTCTATGGCAAGCGCGATGTGTGAACTTACATGGATGTGTGATCTCTTGTTGTCCTTTGAGATCACTCTCTCAGCTCATATGACTCTACTGTGTGATAGTCAGTCAGCTATTCAAATCGCACATAATTTTGTTTTTCATGAGCGCACTAAAAATATTGAGGTTGATTGTCACCTTGTACGTGATGCCATTCAGTCTGGCCTCATCTCTACGAAATATGTTCACGCTTCTGCTCAGTTAGCAGATGTTCTTACAAAGGCGATTGAAACTAGACAATTGACTATCTTACTTAGGAAGTTGGACGTTTGTAACCTTCACGTTCCAACTTGAGGGGGTGTTGGAGGAGTGCCCTAGGGATGTGAGCGCCCCTAGGAGCGCATGGATGAGTGCCAGGAGGAACAGATAATGGCACCGGGAGGGAGCTCAGAATTTGGGGCGCTGAAAAGAGCAAACGTGAAGTTGAGCGCGCCTAGAGCGCGCGCCTAGAGCGCGCGCCTAGACAGAGCACTCTTGAAGGAATCTTATCCTTATTTATCTATATCTAAGTAGTTAGCGACATTATATGGATTGACAGCGTATATCAAGTAGTTAGCGATATTATAGGGATTGATAGATTAAAATTTTTAGATTGTATATAAAGTCATTAACAACATTGAAATGAAGAGAGAAAAATTCTTCCCTCTATCCCTCTTAATTCCATCTCGGGAGTATATGAATAAATCAATGGCGATGCTACAACAAAGCAAGAAAGCATTCAGGTAGCAGCAGAACTGTATGGACAAAAAATCTGTTGTTTTTAGTTGGTATGGGACTGTACATGAGATAGTCACATGCAATACAATTGGAATTTGGTGGTCCAAATAATTAGTGTCTACTTTTGTATCAATTGTCCAAAAATATTGGTTGTATTTGTAATGGGTCATTTAAAAGGTGATCCCAATTTGAATATGACATCTCATGTTTGATATTTGATGGCCTATAAAATAAACCAACATCTCTATCTCATTACCAATCTACATTATGAAAACCTTATCTAACATTCGGGAGCGGATCCAGAATTTTACCTTCGCAATACAAAACCTAAAATTATAATTATTCTTATGAAATTAAAATATAAAATTTTAAATAATTAATGTTTTAGTAAACAGAACTACGGTGGACTAAAGAGTTGATATTTTAAAAAACGTGTTTTTTTCTAAGAAAAATCATTTTTACACTGTCATTTAATAATATATGCAGTGTCATTCTTTAGATTGACATTTTTTTATACCAACACTGTCACTTTTTTACCTTAAACTGACACTTAATAATACATGCACTGGCACTTTTCACACTGATATTTGTTTACACTAACACTGGCACTTTTTAACACTAATACTGATATTTTTTTACACTGACACTTAATAATACATGCACTGACACTTTTACACTGCATGATACTCTTTATACTGGCACTTTGTTATACTAACACAAACACTTTTTTACACTAACACTGGCACTTAATAATACATGCAATGACACTCTTTACACTGGCACTTTGTTACACTAACACTGACACTGACACTTAATAATACATGTAATGACACTGTTTACACCGGCACTTTGTTACTATAACACTGGTACTAGTGAAAGAATCAAACACGTTTTTTCTAAAATTAAAAAAAACACGTTTTTTGTACAATTAATTTAACAATTTGCCTAAATTGAAAAATAATTTAAAAAATAGCCCAAATTGAGAGGCTATTAAATGGGGCCAAATTGGAGGAGAGGGAGAAAGTATCTGAAAATTGGACGTGAAGTTTGTCATGCAAGGGTTCAAACACAGGCTATTTATGTCTAAATATATACTCCCTCCGTCCCATAAGTCTTAGGAATTTTTGAAATGACACGGGAATTAAGGAATATTATTATAGTATTAAGAGAGAGAATGAGTGAAAGAAGTGTTATGAGTGTAAAAAATTAAATAGGAGAGAGAATGAGTGGAGAGAATAGTAAATTATAATGTATTGTGAGTATTAAAATAATGTAGGAGAGAGAATGAGTGGAGAAAATAGTGATTTAAGGTTTTCATTTTGGGAATTCTTAAGACTTATGGGACGCCCAAAATGGAAAGTTTTCTTAAGACTTATGGGACGGAGGGAGTATGAACTTTAACAATTTGTACTTGTACTTAGAGCCGTCAATACGGGAATACGGGACGGGACGGGACGAAATTACGTTGTCCCACGACGGGAACGGGATGAAACGGGACGGGACAAAACGGGACGGGACGAAAATACTCCGTCCCATCCCGTCCCATTTGCGGGACGCAGGATCCCGTGGGACCCAAACGAGACGAAAATACTTCGTCACCAATTAAGTTTATCTTTCTCCCTAAGAAGAAAAAGAACAAGTTTATATATAGAAAGAGATTAAGGCCCTAGGCTGTGTTTTGTTTTCGAAGTTTCTAGGTCCTGTGAAAGTAGGACATATTGTAATTTTGTAATGCAACCAACATAGTCAACAAATTAGTTATTTCTTTCTTTTCCGGAGGATTCCAGTTTTTTTCTTCCTAGTGAAGTCTGGGAGTCTTAATCTGCCATGTGCTTAACTTTGTTATTGAAAGGATTCCTTGTGATAAGTCTCCTTAGTATCCTTTAGACTTAATCGAACTTTTCTACCACATCACCAGCCATGACAGACACAAGCCATGACAGCCCTAGCATATTTTCCATAACACTACGTGTGCTTACATTGAACAAGGATGCACAATCCAGTACGTCAGCATGTATTTCATAAGTTTTGCATAAATAACTAAATTCTAATGATGCAAAGATTAATCTCTTAATTATATGAAGAGTTCTTCGTATAAGTACATGCAGCAGTCAGCAAAGAAACAATTTGAGACCTAATACTTGTACGGGTCAATACGGGAAAACGGGACGGGACGGGACGGGATAAATATAAGTTGTCCCGCGACGGAACGGACGATACGGACGGGGACGAAACGGATCGGACTAAAATATTCCGTCCCATCCCGTCCCATTTGTATGGCGGGACGGGACGTCCCGACGGGACCGTCCCAACTTAACGGCTCTACTTGTACTAGGCAACTTTTATATACTCCTATTCAATTTGTGCACGAATATATATATATATATATATATATATATATATATATATATATATATATTATAAATTAAACTCCTCCGTGAACAGTTCTATGAACAGTTTCGGAGGGGTTTTTCCCTATTTTGCCCTCACTATTTAGTCTGTTTCCTATTTTGCCCTTAATTTGTGCTAAGACTTTGAATTTGGGCTAAGACTTTGGGTTTGGGCTAAGAGTGGGCTTTAGAAGGGTTTACTTAAATTAATTAAGTAACTGATTTTTTTATTTTTTTTTAAATTAAAAAAAAATTAATTTGAAAAAAAAACACCCGTGTCCTTGGACACGGGCATATATACTAGTATATATATAGAGGAAGCTATTCAAATGAGAACCAAATTTATATGAGAACCATGAGAACTAAACTCAACCATTGGATTAAAAACACATCAATGCTCCAGATTAAAAAAAAAAAGATAGAGGCGGTGGCATTTTCGTAATTATTGTGAACTAAATCCCCCTCAAATTTCAAAATAAAATATCTCAATATCTATAAGTCGAAAAAAAAATTCGAAAACACTGATTTTTTTGTCTTGACGAGACGATTCAAACTAGATCCCTGAAGACAGAATTTTGAAAAAATAATATTGAACAACGTCTAATTTTTAAAACACTAGCTAATTAACTAGTGTTTTAAAACACTAGTCAATGCTGTACACAAGTTATGGAAATGGCCAAAACATGAACGGAACACTGCTGCAAAGGTATCAAATTACTTTTGCTCGATTTCCTTGTTACTAGTTCCGAGGACTTGGTCCAAAAGAATATTTTCCAAGTTTCATAATTATATTAGTACTAAGACAACATAACTAATTAAGTTAACTTACAGCTAGTGTTCACTTACAGCTAGTGTTCACTAATTAATTAGTGTTCACTAAGACAACATAGCTAGTGTTCACTTACAGCTAGAGTTCACTAATTAATTAGTGTTCACTAAGACAATACAACTAGTGTTCACTAAGACAACATAGCTAGTGTTCACTAAGACAACATAACTAGTTAACTTACAGCTAGTGTTCACTTACAGCTAGTGTTCACTAATTAATTAGTGTTCACTAAGACAACATAGCTAGTGTTCACTTACAGCTAGAGTTCACTAATTAATTAGTGTTCACTAAGACAACATAACTAGTTAACTTACAGCTAGTGTTCACTTACAGCTAGTGTTCACTAATTAATTAGTGTTCACTAAGACAACATAGCTAGTGTTCACTTACAGCTAGAGTTCACTAATTAATTAGTGTTCACTAAGACAACACAGCTAGTGTTCACTAAGACAACATAGCTAGTGTTCACTAAGACAACATAGCTAGTTAACTTACGCCTAGTGTTCACTTACAAACAGCTGCTCACTAATTAATTAGTGTTCACTAAGACAACATAGCTAGTGCTCACTTACGCCTAGTGTTCACTAATTAATTAGTGTTCACTAAGACAATACAGCTAGTGTTCACTAATTAATTAGTGAACACTAGCTTTAAGTGTTCATTAAGACAATACAACTAGTGTTCACTAATTAATTAGTGAACAATACAATAGTGTTCACTAATTAATTAGTGTTCACTAAGACAATACAACTAGTGTTCACTAAGACAACATATAGCTAGTGTTCACTAAGACAACACAACTAGTGTTCACTAAGACAACATAGCTAGTGTTCACTAAGACAACATAACTAGTTAACTTACAAATAGCTGTGCTCACTTACAAATAGCTGCTCACTAATTAATTAGTGTTCGCTAAGACAACATAGCTAGTGTTCACTTACACTAGTGTTCACTTACAGCCTAGTGTTCACTAATTAATTAGTGTTCACTAAGACAATACAACTAGTATTCACTAAGACAACATAGCTAGTGTTCACTAAGACAACATAGCTAATAGTGCTCACTTACAAATTAGTGTTCACTAATTAATTAGTGTTCACTAAGACAATACAACTAGTGTTCACTAAGACAATACAAATAGTGTTCACTAATACAACACATCTAGTGTTCACTAATACAACACGCCTAGTGTTCACTAAGACAACACAAATTTAGTGCTCACTAAAGAACACAAAGGTTTTAAAAATTAGACGTTGTTCAATATTATTTTTTCAAAATCCTATCTTCAGGGATCTAGTTTGAATCGTCTCGTCAAGACAAAAAAATCAGTGTTTTTGATTTTTTTTTTTAACTTATAGATATTGAGATATTTTATTTTGAAATTTGAGGGGGATTTTAAATAAAATATTTACGAAAATGCCACCCCTCTATCTTTTTTTTTTAATCCTGGAAAGCATTGATGTGTTTTTAATCCAATAGGTACATTTAGTGGTTCTTATGATTCTCATATAAATGTGGTTACCATTATAATACACCCTATATATATATATATATATATATATATATATATATATATATATATATATATATATATATATATATATATATATATATATATATATATATATATATACTCCTCCGTCCCAACAATTGCTTCCCATTTTTTGTCAAGCACGCAAATTAAGAAAATGAGGGAAGAAAAAATGTTGTGAGTATAATTTGAAAATAGGAGAGAGAATGAGTGGAGAGAATAGTAAATTATAATGGTGTTGTGAGTATTAAAATAATGTAGGAGAGAGAGAATGAGTGGAGGGGAATAGTGAAGATTCCTTTGTCAAAAAAGGAAAGTGAAAGCTATTAACGGGACACCCAAAATGACAAAATGAAAAGCTACTATTGGAACGGAGGGAGTATATATATATATGTATGTATATATATATATATATATATATATATATATATATGTATATATATATATATATATATATATATATATATATATATATATATATATATATATATATATATATATATATATATATATATATATATATATATATACTCCCTCCGTCCTTAGTATTGTAAAGACAAACACTGCTTGTTTACATTTGTGAATTTGGGGAATATGATATTTTAATAAAATGTTGTGAGTGTAAAAGAATGAGTGGAGAGAGAATGAGTGGAGGGTGTAATAAATTATAATGGTGTTGTGAGTATTAAAATAATGTAGGAGAGAGAATGAGTGGGGTTGGATGAATATTTTATTAATATAAAGTTTCCTTTTTGGGAGTGTGCGGATATTAGCGACGCCCAAAAGGAAAGTGTGCTAATATTAGCGGGACGGAGGAGTATACACATATATATGTATATACTAGTACATGCCCGTGTCCAAGGTCACGTGATTATTTTTTTTAATTTTTTTTTTTAAATTAAATTTTTTTTCTTTAAAATTAATTTTTTTTTTAAATTAATTTTTTTTTAAATTATTTTTTTAAGGGCAAAATGGGAAAGGGACAAAATAGTGAGGGCAAAATGGGAAATTTCTCCATTGGAACTGTTCAAATACATACTTCACACTTTGTTTTTTACTTAAAATGGAAAGTTTATATCATTAAAATATTAACCCTACCCCACTCATTCTCTTTCCTACATTATTTTAATACTCACAACACCATTATAATTTACTATTCTCTCCACTCATTCTCTCTCCTATTTTACTTCCATACTCACAACACTTTCAATATAATACTTCCTCCTTAATTTACGTAAGTACAGTAACTGTGAAGTAACTATGTGGACGGAGGAAGTATATTCCATGTTAATTATGGGAATTTTGCGAGTGTACTTACGTTGTTGATTCGCCCTTGTTAACATCTAACTTCTTGTTTAATATCTCATTTGTGGAAATTAAAAATTCAGTAATTAAAATGACAAAAAGGCCATATGTAGAAATAGAATAATTATAATACAATTTTCAAGAAATTACAAACAAATATGTAAATGTTTATTGATAGAAAAATAAAATGAGATTTTTTTGGACAATGGGTTATATCCATTTTGAAATTTAGAGTTCCGGAAGCATTGGATGCCAAACAAACCTTAAAACCATTTCTCTTCTCATGAGTAAAGCAAAGGGACCCACTAAGATAGGGGGGCCACAAAGAGTAATGGTGGGGCCAAGGATCTCAGCTGTTAAAACAGTCATAACTCAAGTGAAATACTTTTTCTTTCAATCTGTCAATCCACCCAAGTTTGATGCATCAACTACCTGTCATATTTACCTCTCTCTTTTTCAAATTGGATATCATTGATATTAGAAAAATAATTTTAATTTCATATTGCTGTTAATTTATTGAAATTTAACTAAAATGTATAAAATTTAATTATTTTGATGAATTTAGAGAGTAATTTTTTTTTAAAAAAATGTGGTATTCCTTTAAATACTACACATGATTTGCGAGTCACATAGGTATGACTGATATCATAATGAGATATGTAAATCATTAGAATACTTGTGATATATTGAAATTTTAAATGATAAAAACAAGAAAAATAAAAGAAGGACAAACTACACTATACTATCACCAAGTTTATCCAGAATTGCAATTTGGGATACATAGTACCAAAAGTTACAATTTAATACACTATATTCACACAAAATTTCAATTCAAGACAATTTTGGATGGTAATTAAAATATAATGGATGGCGATTAACAGAGCTTAACGAAATTGATGGAAATGTTAACAAGTTTTTTTTTAAAAAAAATTACATTATACACCCTTAAATTTCAAAAAATATGCATTTATCACTAATTTGATGTAATTTTCAAAGAAAGCTTGTTATTTCCATCAGTTTCGTTAAGCTCCGTTAATCGCCATCTATCATTTTTGAATTTCGTCCAAAATTATCTTGAATTGCCATTTTGTAAGAATATAGTGTACCGAATTGCAACTTTTGGTATTGTGTGCTCCAAATTGCAATTTTGGGTATACTTGGAGGTAGTATGGTGCAATTTGCCCTAAAAGAAAGACAAAAGAACATACAAAAGGATCATTTATATCGTAAAGATAATTGACTACGTCTGGAGCATTGCCATGTTATAATAGTACACTATAAGCTTTGTCAGTAGTGTTATAATTATTTATGGTAATCACATAATGTTTATATATGTGTACAAGAAAACACTTTTAAAAAAAAAAAGTAAAACATAAACCTAATTCATGAGGAAATGTAGAAGAAAAACATAATTTTCGGGCCCTCTGCACATGTCCAAAACACTCGATTAGAAAACTGACAGTCACCTCTGAGCGTTTGCTCAAAGCATTCGTTTAAAGCCCAAACGCGAGCGTTACACCTTTTATGTTAAATAATTTTGATGCATTGTATCATGTATAATAATTTAAAGCATTATAATATATTTTTAATGGTTAACACCTATATTAAATAATTGAAATATTCATTTTTCTTAATTAACACTCTAATTTTCTTACTAGTCTGACCATATTTACAAAGTAATGTATTAATTAAATTAAAATATTAATGATGTGGCCAACACATAAACAACTTAACAATCCATGTTCCAGTAGTATCAAATTCCAGTCACCCACTTCCTCACCTGCTTTTGTTTTTAGTTAAAGAAGATAATGACTAGAAAAGCACACTTATTTATGTCTTTAACCAACTTCCAAGAGCTTCCCAGTCCCAGCATAAAAATTAGAGCAAATAGCAAAAAACCAACATGTATATTATATTTTTCATTGTGCATTTTCCCTAAAAATTACCAACCAACTGCCATTGCCAAGAAAGAAAGAGCAGTATTAATTAATGGCTGATGCTCCATCTTTATCAAGTAAAAGCTTCTCAAACTCTTAACAATAAAAGGTTATCAGATACAGATGGTTGGGTGGTGAAGAAACATTAATTGTGTTTCATTACTTAATTTGGGGATAAAAAACAGTTGCCTCATCTTTTTATTAATTGAATTTGGTGGTCCATTATGAATATGGCTGCTGATACAAATAAATTGGCTTCAATTATTCACCTTATAGTTTTCATTCAATCAGTAAGCGAGCTCATTATATGTATGGTCGAGATCAATTCGAAAATTTATAGGTCCTACCAAGCTCGAACACATCCCGACCATCACACAAAATTTGGCGAGTTACAACATTCGGTCGTAGAGAGAAGCTATTGATGCAGTAATCTTTTATTAATTGAATTTGGTGGTCCATTATTAATATGGGTATGCTAAAGCTAAATTGGCTTCAATTATTTTAGTTTTCATTCAATTAATAGGCGAGCTCATTTTATACGTGATCGAGATTAATTCAAAAAAATTTGTTTGTCCTACCAAGCTCGAACATATTCCGACAGCCATACACAAAATTAGGCGAGGTAACAACATCCTGAACGTAGAGCAAACTCATACAGCGAGCACCGCTTGAGTAGTTCGAAATCCATTATACTCCCTCTTTTTTAACATGACAGCCTCATTTTATTTTATTTGTCATTTTAATTGAATTTTAATCAGTAAATTATTTTAATTTAATTAGCTTAATAAAAAATAAAATTGTTATTAATCATATTTTTAATAATCTATCCATGATAAAATTTAGAATTTTATTATCTAATAATAATTTTTTATAAAAAAATCTTGATCAAAATTAAATAAAATTGATCATATAAATTAAATTATTGTTGATGATAATTTTAATAAAAATTTATAATTTCCTTAAAGAAATAAATCCACATGCCTTATTGTGTGGAAAGCTGAGCAACTGGAAAGCACAACACCACACCCTGGAAAGCAAGCAAACAAAGCATCTCAATCTCAATCTCAACTAATTTTCAAAGGATGTGAAAATGATGACAAAAAAAAAAAAAAAAAAACATTCAAATAATAATTACAACAACCATTCTCCCATCCAACATTAACAAATGGAAAAGATCATTGACCTTCACATGAAAAAAAGAAGCCAAGGCTTAACTTTTCTATCCTAACATCCACAAAAAAAAAAAAAAAAAAAAAAATGAAGAGACAATAACAAGAGCAATCCCCACGCTTAACAATTGGTTCTTTCTAAACCCCAATATTCATACGCAGATTTTAGTCCGTCTCATTGACGAAATCCGGTTGTGGATGCTGATTTTCTCCCAAGCTTGTCCGCCTAAGCTCTTCAATGCGGCTCGAGACCTCAGACATTGAAGGTCTCTTGTCAGGAAACTGAGCCGAACAGTCTATAGCAAGCTGCAATAACTGAACCATTTCCTCTTCAACATTCTCATCCCTAAGTAACTCCATATCAAACACCTCAGAAGTCCACTCTTCTCGAACTATTGACTGGACCCACCTCGGAAGGTCAACTCCTTCCTCGTTTAAGAGGGCATGTGTTGGTGCCTTTCCGGTAAGAAGCTCTAAAAGAAGTACACCAAAACTATAGACATCGGCTTTTTGGGAAACTTTCCGGGGGTCAGTAACTTCCGGTGCACGGTAGCCGGCTACTCGGTTGGGAGTGGAGGAGGGGCCCACGAGGTGGGCTAGACCAAAGTCTGAGACACGGGCATCGTACGATTTGGTGAGGAGGATGTTGGATGATTTGATGTTTCCGTGAGAGATTTTAGAGCCTTGAGAGTGTAGGTATTCTATGCCACGGGCAGCTCCAAGGGCAATGCCTGACCTGATTTCCCAGTTCAATGGAGTCCTACCAGCACCTTTGTTTCCTGAGATTCAAGAGATAGAATAACAATAAGATCGTTATAAAAGCCAGAATTAAAATATTTTTTCAGTCAACAATAAGATGATTTTACGAGAATAAAAAACTTCACTACCATATTACATATTAATATATTATAATGAATAAGTTCACTTCCAATAATTTATTTCAATAATCAGTACCATAAGAAAAGGGTATTATATTGTTGAACAAAAGATGAAAAACTGATTCAAATTTTGATCTTTAATCAGAATAACCAGTTTCTGCAATACTGCATACGTCTACATATGAACACAAGCACGGGCATGTCCTTCACATCACCAACTATAAGAAGACAAGCTTAATATAACTGTCCTTAAGCACAAAGACATATATAAGCACATCACAGAGCACCAAACAGAGTTCAAACTGCATTAACCATGATAAGGATATCAAACAAATCATGCTCAAACAAACTGTACCGGAAACACCTTAAAGCTCATTCGGTATGCACAAAATGTGAACAATTTTCAAACAAATTATGCTCAAACAAACTGTACCATAAAGACCTTAAAGCTTATTCAGTATGCACAAAATGTGAAGAATTTTCAAACAAATTATGCTCAAACAAACTGTACCATAAAGACCTTAAAGCTTATTCAGTATGCACAAAATGTGAACAATTTTCAAATGTGATTTGTACTAAGATGTCATCGAAGGTAACCACCATCCAATCACTTAAATATCATAAAGAATCTTAAATATCATAATAACATCCTAATCAAGAAAATTTAGGCATTATGTCTAGAAAACCAAACCCAAAATGGATAAAATCATCTCTATAGTAAAAAACCATAATTGACCAACTTGAGCATATCTAAACAAGCCCATAAATTACCATATCAATCTTATGCTAAATTCTTTAAATCATAAAACAAATCATCAACCTAATAATAAGCATAAGATAACATCTATAAAAAGCACAATAATCATAATCATAATCAATTGCGGAAAAAAGAAAATACTCACCATGCAAAAGTGCAGATAAGCTTCCCATAGACATGTAATCATACACAAGAAGCTTTTCCTCCCTACTATAATAATAAGCCCTCAAAGCAACCAAATTTTCATGATCCATTGCTCCAACATTATCAATCTTTTCCTTAAATTCTTTCTCGGTAATTGTCACATCCTTCAACCTCTTCACCGCCACCACTATTCCCGCCTCCAAAACCGCCTTATAAGCCGTCCCAAATGTCCCTTTCCCCAAAACCTCCGCCGAGGCTCTCAACAAATCCTCCAAATCAAACACCCTGGCTACATTCCCAAAGAACACAAGTTTCTTTTCTGCCGCTGCACTGCCACCGGAATCTGACTTCACTGGCATTGCTGCCGCTGCTGCTGCAGCAACGGAATAGTCATTTCGCATGCTGTCGCCGTGGGAGTCGTTGGCAAGAGGTTTTTCGCCGAGGATGTCTGTGTCTGCTTGCTTAATTGCAGCAACATCAACTGAGCTTGTCTTCTTACTGGTTCTTCTTCTGCAAAGGAAGAGCAAAAGTAGAAGCAGCAGGAGGAAACCTAGTACAGATCCAATAACGATGCCGGCAATTGCGCCTCCGGACAACCCATTTTTCTTCTTATTCGTCTGACCATTGTTGCCTTCGCCGTTCCCGGGGACGACTGCCGGAGTAACGTCGTCCGGGCAAGAATCTAGTGGGGCACCGCAAAGGGAATTCCCTAAGAACGAAGATTCCGGCATAGACTGGATACTTTTCGGAACAGAGCCGTTTAATTGATTTCCAGACACATTAAATTGGTTGAGACTCGGAAGGTTGAGCTCCTCCGGAATGCCACCGGAAAGCTGATTGTTCTCAAGATAAAGCGTTTTCAACCGGGTCAAATTGTTAACCCCATTTGGGATCTCGCCGGAAAAGTTGTTTTGAGCAAGATTAAGGCGAACTAGGTCACGTAAACCGAACAAAAACTCTGGTAAAGGGCCGGAGAACCCATTACCTTGTAGATATAAGTTACGGAGTTGAGTACAAGAACCCAGATCGGAAGGAAGACCACCGGAGAGTGCATTTAACCGGAGACTAAGAGTACGAAGATTAGTAAGGTTACCAAAAACGCCACTGGGTAGTTGTCCTTCAAGAGAAACACCAGGAAGACGGAGGGAAGTGACGGAGCCGTTGTCGCAGCCAACACCGGCCCATATACATGGGGTTTGTTCAGTAACGTTCCAGAACAAGGTGCGGCCACCAACGGCGGCGCGTAGGGACAAAAGGGCGGCTCTGTCAGACGTCAGATCTGACATTCCGGCAGGCAAAGAAAGAAAAATCGACAAGATGACGAAGAACAAGAACGGCATTGAGATTCTTGAGTGAGATGGAGGAAGAATCGCCATTGTAGAGTGAAGAAGAATTTGAGAAAAATATTGGGTTTGGTTTGTAGAATCAATTCATAGTTTTGAATTGGGAATCAAATAAATAATTGTGTGAATTGTAGTTGAAAATTGAGTGAGTAC
>JAFEMH010005081.1:0-87500 GCA_022495995.1 Adenophora triphylla var. japonica | reverse complement strand
ATCAATACCAAAGAAAGAAAGAGAATGAAAAAAAAAGTAGATAACAAAAGTTTCTTCCTTCCATCACGCCCCTCCCTCTCCATCCCTACCACTCCCATCATCTCCCTTCTTCCCCCACCGTCCCTCCACTTCCCTTGCTCCCTTCACTGTCATTATCACCACCTCCATTAATAATGGCAGAATATCTACGAAGCTCCAACAACAATGTCAGTAAATTTCAAATCTAGCACTTATTTCCTATTAGAATAAAGGATGATAGACTAAGTCAATTCATACATAGAGAGAGAGAGAATTGATATGAATGACTCAATTTTATTATGTTACTGGAAGTACATATTTATAGGGTTTACAAAGAGTTAGAATCATATTCTAATACAAAGATTGAGTTACCTATTCTAAATACATTAGAAATATTGAGTTACCTATTCTAAATACATTAGAATATTTAGAGTTCTATTCTAATACAAACAATATATACTTGATAATATAGAATATAATATTATGACAATATTATATTCCTAATATGCCCCCGCAAGATGGACGATCCTTGGATAAGTCCAATCTTGAAGAGTGATGAGATGAACCAGGTTTGATGGAGCAGGTGGAGACGAGTGTGTTCCCGAGCGTGTGTGTTTTCTGATGTGATGTGGTCTTGCACATGTTGGAGACAGAGAATTTGTGGAGAGTGGTTTCGGTAGTTTTTAGGGTTTGTCGAGGGTGGGGTAGTGTGGCGGTTTAGGGTTTGCCGAGGGTGGGGTAGTTCCGCGGTTAAGGTGGCGGAAGAAGGAAGGGCAGAAATAAGAGGAGGTGTATGGGTGGGGCGGTGTTTGTAGGGTTGTACCGCAAACCGCAAGTAGGGTGGGGCGGCTTAGGGCTGAGGAGAAAAAGTTTCGGCTGGTGGATTTTACCGATTATGTTTTGAAGGGTTTGGCAATAGGGTTTTGCCAAGGTTTAGGGGGTGGAGTTTTGATGTTGGACGAAAAAATGGAAAAAGAATTAGGGTTTCGGCTTGTAGAGAGGTTTGAGCCGAGGGTGGGTTTTTTTTTGGTGTAGCGAGGTAGTGGTTTAGATGGTGGGGCAGTGGTGTATGAGGTGGAGGGGGTTTCGGCTCTTGAGAGGTTTGAGCCGAGGGTTTTGTAGGAGGTGTTAAGAGGGTTTAGACTTTAGGGTTTTGCCGAGGGTAGTGGTGTGGTGTAGAAGGGTTGTAACGACCCCAACCCTAGGCACAAATTTTAAATCTTATATTATATGCTTTTAATATTTATGTTAACTTTATGTGTTCATTTATGTCTTTAAATTTTTATTTTAAGATAAGTTGGGTGAGAAGTAAATTTAGAATCTTTTAAGAAATCATTGGATATTAAATAAAGGACCATGGGAATTAATAAAAATAGAAAATAGATAAATAGTAAGAGGAGGTTAAAATGAGTAGAATAAATAATTAGGGGGAAAGGTTAATTTTTAAAAGGTGAAAGCCTTAGATTTTTTTTATGGGAGACCAAGAAAGGCTTACTTCCCCCCCCCATATCCCTCCACGTGTCCCTCACCATACCTCCCCCCTTACTTCCCATACCTCCTTTACCATTCTTATACTCCATCTTCCTCCTTCTTCTCCTTCATTTTATTTTCTTTTACAAAATTCCATGGAAACCTTACCCTTGAAAGCCTCATTTCTTAAATTCCTAGAGAAGTCAATTCTCCACCATTTTTAGATCTGAGAGTACTTTTGTGTTCGGGGTGAAGAGAGGAGCTCATCAAGCTAAGAAGATATTCATTCCATTCCACATTTGCTATGTGAGTTGTTATGACTTCCCTTCCTCTAAATGTTCATGAGCTATTTAATGTTGTTATTGTTATTTAGATGATTGTTTAATGCTTTGGAAATCCTCTTGGAAGTTGAGGAATTGATTAATCTTATGGAAGGATGTTATTGTTGATCAAGAGTGTAAGAACATGGATTGATTTAGATTAAAGGTGTTAAACTTGAAATAAGGAATGAAATGGGTGGAGTTAGATTAGAAGATTTTAGTTGGAAATAAAGTAAGGAAATGGGTGGAGACTTAAGTGGTAAATAATCTAGGACTATATTATTTTGGATCTAGATGATTGAAGATGAGGTTGTAAGGTTAGAAAATTCCTTTGGTGTTCATGAATATAAAGAAGATTAAAAAAAAAAAAAAGTAGTAAATAGAGACTTTAGAAAATCTGGTTGCTGGAAAATGGCCTTGGGCGGTCGCCCATGGGGGCTTGAGCGGCCGCCCATGTAGACAGAACCTTAACTCCTTGGAAATTCCTCTTGGGCGGTCGCCCAAAAGGTAGTGGGCGGGCGCCCATGATGCCAGACCTTCCCCAATTTCCGTTCTTGCTGATTTTTGCCAACAACCTCGTGGCATGACCCCTAACCTTTATAAATTAATAGAAACCGATTCAATTCGGATATGAATCAATTCTTTTCAACCTAGAATAATAGTAGAACACTTGAGTCACTTAGTGACACCTTAATTGGGTTTAAATGGAACTACGGAAACCCTTTAAGTCCGACTTAGAAATCATTTGGCAGTTTATTAAGTGTGACTCCAACTTGGTAGAGTTAACTTGAATCCTTATAGAGATCATATATTGTTGTATAATGACTAAGTAAGATGGGTTGAAGATATCTCATCATCTTACTTGAATACTTATTCATGGCTTGTATTATGCTTAGTGTATTACTTAAATGCTGCACTCTGATTATTGTTGAATATGAGTATATTTTACCATGTGGCTATATTGCTTATTATGCATAGTGTGTTGAATAACTGTTGCACTATGATATTGGTTGGACATGAGTATATTTTACCATGTTGCTATATTATTATCCCTTTTTGTGGATTATGTTTCAAGTAACTATTATGTGCTTGATAATGTGTTAATCAGTTGATATTGGGGGTATAACATAATACGATCAATTATGGAAGTGTGACCTAATGTGATCGGATTATGTTATACTGTGACCGTCCCCTCCCGTGGCTACGAGGTTGGGGTTATAGCATCTGTAGTGAGCCAAAAGCCTTACGAGTTGCTACTATCTTATTTGGTTCCCCGAAAAACGGGTCTTATAAGATGTGAGTATTGCTTAAGTACCACTCGTAAGATTGGAGTATTATTATACCCAATGTTGTACGACTATTGTTCAGACGGGAAAAGGTAAACC
Organism: Adenophora triphylla var. japonica; assembly: GCA_022495995.1. NCBI lineage: Eukaryota > Viridiplantae > Streptophyta > Magnoliopsida > Asterales > Campanulaceae > Adenophora > Adenophora triphylla. The sequence continues at coordinate 84,307 of JAFEMH010005081.1, read as the reverse complement.
AAGGTAATGTAAGGTGTTTACAGCTTTTCCAATGTGTTATATGTGACTTGTTATGTGTTGCACCTTATTTGGCATATTGTTGCATTCATAATAGCTTGCTGAGATTTATTCTCACCCCTCTCCCTTTAATGTTTTTAGATCCCGAGACAGGTGGACCGACCAAGTAAGGGCGGAAAGGAGTTTAGAAGTGGTATTTTGGGAATTGTCGGGTTATGTATAAGTTGGTGTAGAAAGTGTTTGTTGTATAATTCTTTTAAAGGGTTGTATCCATAAACTCTAATTTTATTTTATAATCGACATCTTTTTGTAACTAAAATCGTTTACTACTTTCAAGGTTGGTCAACTCTTCTTCCAATGTGGAAAGGAGTGGAGTTATTTTAAAATGGTTATGTTTATGTTTGAAAGTTAAATAAAAGTTTTTAAAAGTTTAGGCAAGTTGGGGTTAGTTTGAGAACGCTCCAGCTCGGGACACGTGTAGGTTTCGGGTCGGGGTCCTCACAAGGGTGGTGGTTTTGATCGTGGGGCGGTATGGTGGGGAGTTTTGGTGGTGATTGTGTATAAAGGGGTTTCGATATGGTGGGGAGTTTTGGTGGTGATTGTGTATAAAGGGGTTTCGGCTAGGGGTGGTTGAGCCAAGAGTGTTGAAGGAGAAGTAGAGAATTTTGATGGTGGGTGGCGGAAGCTATGGGGTGAGGGGTGGGGCGGCTTGAGGGGTTTGTCGCTAGGTTTTTTTGGAAGGTGGAATGTGGTGGGGTTTTTTATGGAGGGTGGAGGAAGCAATGGAGGTGAGGGGGTGGGGTGGCTTAAGGGGTTTTGCCGCTAGGTTTTTTTTTTTTGGAAGGTTGAAGGTGGTGGGGTTTTTGATGGAGGGTGGCGGAAGCAATGGGGTGAGGGTGGGGCAACTTGAGGGGTTTTGCCGAGTTGTTTTGGAAGGTGAAGGAGGTAGTGGTTTTGATGGTGGGGCGGCTATAGGATTTTGCCGCTAGGGGTTTGGCGGAGAAATCCCATTATGGATCTTATTGCTCTGATACCATATTAGAATAAAGGATGATAGACGAAGTCAATTCATACATAGAGGGAGAGAGAGGGAAATCATATGAATGACTCAATTTTTTATGTTACTAGAGGTACATATTTATAGGGTTTACAAAGAGTTAGAATCCTATTCTAATACAAAGATTGAGTTACCTATTCTATATACATTAGAATATTTAGAGTCCTATTCTAATACAAATAATATATACTTGATAATATAGAATATAATATTATGATAATATTATATTTCTAATAATTCCTTTGTTTCCTCTTCTCATTGTTTTCTTTCACTTCCCTCATCCCTCTTCTCTCTTACCTTTGTTGTTTGCCTCCCTTCGCCTCTTCTCATTCCCCTTTTTCCACTACCCACCTCAATAATCCATCATCTTTTCTCCTCCTGGCTCACACCTCTACTTCCCCAACACCCCTTATTTGAGATTTAAAAGAACCTTGAGTGAACATTTGATGAAAACTAGATTTGTTCTTCTTTTCTTGTTAAATTTTGATCATTGATTTTGGAATTCAGGGTGCAATTTCGTTAAATTCCTAACACCGATTGGAATTCAGGGTGCAAAGTGGGACAATTTTAACATGAGATACCTAAGTGGGACAAATTTCATGTGAGGGTGCAAAGTGGAATTCAACGTATAATTTGGGGGGTTAAACATATTTTGGCCACTTATAACCATTTATTTCTAATTTTGAATTTCCAAGTTTAAGCTTATTTCATACACTGTTTACTTACTATCACACCTATAGGGATTTAGCCGGAAAAGTTCCTGGCTTAGTTCACAGTGCTCGTCTTGTAGGTCTGAGGTGGAAGATCAAGATCCTCCGTGGAGTCAATACTTTGGAGTGGTCAATCAAGCTCAATTCTTGGTAGCATCAAATTGGTTGTTTTAATATGTGAATTCGAAGTTATAATACTAGTTTCAAACTTAAATTTCTAGCTAACTAGTTGAAACTCTTATGAAAAAAATTCATACAAATTTACTCCCGAACTCTTATATAAAGTATTATGAAACTTTATATCAAAATTGAAATTTTTATTGTAGATTTAAAGTAGTAAAAACATTGCTGTTTTGAGTTTCTTGACATCTTTACCGTTAGAAGTGAGGATGAGAACCGTGTTAGCTTTGTTATGTTTCGTTTTCAATTGTTTACATTTGGTAATTCCATAACTAAAGTCATGAAAATGTTACGAAATTTGTCATTCTACTTTAAATTTGTCACTATATTTTGTTTTCATCAGTTTTTCCATTGTACTATGATCTCTCGCATCATTTTCTTCCTTCACCCTAAGGAACGCAAAAGAATAACAAAAATGTTACAAATTTAACGAAAATATTGAAACTTAACATAACTTTACAAAAATAAAAACTTAACATAAAAATGCATATTAAATGACTAGGCCTACAAGGTAAGCCATTAATTTTATACTAGTATCATATTTTATGCTTTTATAATATCTTACCAGTGATCATTTCAAATTATTTAACTTCACATTTTAGTCTTTAATAATTCAAGATGGCATTTTATTGGGAACATTACATTTTTCATATTATTTTTAAAGTTATTTTAAGTTTTCATAATTCAATGTTTGGTTGGTAACATTTTCATTAATTTTCTACCTTTAGGTATGGTGTATAAAGAAAATGACAGGCAAAAAATAAAGTGAGGTGGCAAAACAAAGTACAATGACAGATTTGTTGGTGAACAAAAAATACAGTGGCAAATTTTATGGTTTTTCCGTATAAAACGTATTTACTCCCTCTGTCCCATATTATATTACTGTTTTGCACGAAAAATAAAGAATAACGTTATTAAAGTATAAGTTGTAAGTGGGTAGGAGAGAGAAAGTGGGGTAAAGAATAGTAAGAGCTCGTTTGGTAGGCCGATAGGATTAGCCTGTGTTAATAGTGTGTTAATAGTGGGGGATTATTAATCAGGGAATTAATAACACCACCCTTTTCTTGGGGATTAATATGAAGGGGTTAGAGGGGATAAGAGTGGATAAGAAGCTTATTCGAGTTGTACCCAGGATTATTACTCCCATTACATTTAGCCTACCAAACACCAAAATTATTGGACTAATAATCATATCCAACTCTAATCAGACTACCAAACGACCCCTAAGTGAATAGTTGTTGTGAATATGATAAGTGGGTCCCATGAATAAAAAAATATTAAAAAAATTTTTTTTTAGAAAAATGTGACTTATAAGTAGAACGCTTTAAATAACAAGGTGGGTAAGGTTTTATGGGAGGGAGTATGTGGCAAGATCATTATAGACTTTTGAGTGATACTTATGGTCCATCATTGTCTCATAACTTTCACAAACAGGATGTTGTTGCTCTCTCTTCTCAAATGTTGAAATTATTCAATTAAGAATATATGAAATGATATATTTATCGATAAGATCAAATTTATTATTGATGGGCCAGATTTTTAATTTGAATTTAAATTTAGAGTTTTGAGTTTTGAATTTTGAATTTTGAATAATGATGTTAACATAACAAAATTCTAATATGTTTTCATATTATATCACGCGTAATTTCATGTCATAAATTCACATGGCGTGTTGTGTGAATGATATTAGACTTTGCTATATTATATTTATAGATTATAAGACAACGAGATTGTTAGAATAGAGTGTATGTACGTACAAAAGATAGAAAACAAGCAACAATTATACAAAACACATATATATTTGGTTCACCAACTTGTCTACGTATACGGGCAGAGCGAGAGTATATTATTATCTTCTGAAAATCAACATATTACAATCTCTAATCTAGTGCACGAATTCTTAGGCAAAAGTATTCATGTATTTGCAAACTCTAGATCTAGAAAACAGATAAGTAAGAGAACTACAAACATGTAGGGATGGCAACGGGGTGGGTTCGGGACGATTTCTTCATTTCCCAAACCCGTCCCTATAGTGATCTACCATAACTCGAACCCGTCCCGTCCCGTGTTATGCGTTACCCAAGCCCGCCCCGATAGTTATTTAAGTAATTTCCTATAAAAACACCCATAATCCAAGGACCCCTCTAGTAAGTTTCGATATATTCAGGGCATTTAAGTAATTTCTTATAAGGCCTATAAGGGCATTTAAGTAATTTTCTATATATTTGGGGGCGGGTCCGAGCGGGGCGGGGTAAACCCAAACCCTCCAAAAACCCGACGGGTTTTCAATTTGCATCCCAAATCCGGCCTATTAGGGGCGGGTCTTTACGGGTTCAGCGCAGGTTCGGGTTTTTTGCCATCCCTACAAATATGGTTGGAGGTAGGCTCTATTTATATGTCTACTCCAAATCTTGCAGGGTTTTAGAATCCTGAGCCAAATTCTCCGTTGAACAGGCCAATCCGGCATAGGGCGCAATCGCCCCATCTCCCAAATCAAGCACCGCGCGATCGCCCCAATAATGGGCGTGGTCGCGCGCCTCATGCCCGCGCGATCGCTCTCTGCTATGTCACATGAATTCCGAATTTTGCTTGTCAAATCCACTAATTTAGGCGTCCCCAACTTAGATGGCACCAAACCTAACAAATCTCCACCTTAACATCTAACCTCCAGATATAACTAGAACTCTCCATCTGCCTCAAATGATATCTAATAGTTGTGAACATTCAGAAAGTTTAAGCAATATTGGAACTTGCCAGTTGGGACGTACTTCGTGAACATGTCAGCAGGATTGTCCTCAACACTCACTTTCTTCACCTTGATCCGCTTCTCACTCCTCAGAAAATGATACCTCACATCTATCTGCTTGGTTCTCTTATGATGAACTTGATCCTTGGCCAAACAAATTGCATTCAAAATGTCACAAAATATTGTAGCATGATCCTGATGTAGCCCAAGGTCATTGATCAAACCATTTATCCATATTCCCTCTTTAGCAGCTTCTGTTAATGTCTAGCACCCCGCCTCCGTAGTAGACAATGTCATCGTAGATTGTAGAGTAGCCTTCCAACTAACAACTGACCCACAAAGAGTGAACACATACCCGGTCATAGATCTCCTCGTGTCAACATCCCCAAAGTAATCTAAATCACAATAACCCTCAACTGCACATTTTGTACCACCTCCATAAATGAGCACAACATATGATGTACACCTAAGGTACCTGAAGATCCTATTCAATGCTTGTCAATGTTCCTTACCATGATTTCCCATGAACCTACTAACAACACTAACAGCATGAGCAAGATCTGGCCTAGTGTAAACCATAGCATACATCAAACTACCAACTGCACTAGCATAAGTTACTCGAGCCATACACTCTTTCTCTTCTATCCCTATAGATCTCCAAGAATTTTCTTTGATGCAATCAAATCATTCATATCGAACTCTGCAGATAGCATAGTCTTCCTTCCCCGGAACCTGAAACTCATCTGGTTGTGTCATATAAATCTCCTCCTCCAACTCTCCATGCAGAAAAGTTGTTTTCACATCTAGATGTTCGAGCTCCTGTGATGATGTGTCGCCATTTCGCGGGAAAAATTCGATTTTTCGCGTTTCTTTGAAAAAAACCAAATAAAACCCGGGAAAAAGAACGGAGTCGCCACGCCATTTTTGTTTTAAGGGCCAAAACTTTGAAAAATGCCCGAGATCATAAATTTGGGTTCGGAGGTCATGTTACACGCCGGGAAGGACGTTAGTGTGCACCCGGAATGCCTCGTAAAACGAGTCTTCCAAGCTGAAAATCATTTGTGTGTGTGTGTGTGTGTGTTTTGGCCAAAATAATTTGAAAATCAGAAAAGTAAAAATTGGGATATATTTTTAAGACTTTAAACTGATCCCATGATTTTTTGGAAGATTTTTGGATTGAAATTTGGTACTCAAAAGACCTTTTGAAGTTGAGAGCCACTTCTGCCAGAATGAAAAAGGCAGTGGACCTTTGATTTTGAAATGGATTCAAGGGTCTTAAAACTTCATAATCTGGATAAACTCAGAGAATGAAAGTTGTTCCAGACACCTTATATAAGATTTGTACGAAGGAATTTTCCATTTTGGAGAAGATTTGAAGGGTCAAAACCTTCTGGAAACCTCAGATATGAGATCTGGATTCCCAGAAGCTGATGAACTAGCCTCTGAAAGAAAATTTGAAAAGAGGAGTTTTACTCACCCAAAAAATAAAGTAAAAATATTTATGGAAAGATCTGGATGTTGGCTACAAAAAGTGTTTTGTAGTAAACACCAAATTCCACATTTATCTGTGTCCGAAAAATTAGACCATGGACTGAGGTCTGAGGAAATTGCTACTGGACAGCAACTTCTCAAGAAAGAAAATATGATTTTAAGGGGGGTTTTGCATCCATGCTTGTCCCCATTTCCCTAGGTTTTGGTTAGTGATCACTTGACATTTTAGTGGTGAATCAACTATACCAAACCATCCTTGGGGTACATTAGGACTAAGCACTTCATTTGCTTGGGAAGGGGAATTTTATCCTTTGAAAATGAAATTTGATGCTTGAAAATGGTTTTTAGGGTTTTGAAAATGCATTTGCAAGAAAACAAGAACACATTAAAGAAAATGTTGATCCTTGTAGAAGATCATCCATGGAGATGGACTTCCATGGTGATCTTCTTGGATCTTAAGACAAGAAGAAGAATGAACTACATTTTGTAGTTTGAAGATGCATGCATGGATGAGAGATTTAGGATAAGAAGAGGGAGGTTATACCTATCTTCCTTGAGTTTGTGTTTGAATGGGTTCAAGGCTTGAATGTGTATAGGGTTTGAATTTGAGAGTGAGTGTGAGTTGGGAAAGATTCAAGAGAAAATGGTGACAATTCAAGTGAATTCTCACTGTTTTCTCTCTATATTTCGCCGCAGGTTCAAGGCAAATTGTGTTGTGGCTCCTTATTTTTGTGACTCGAGGGCTCAATTTATAGCCCTCTGAATTTTACAAAGATGTCCGCGGATGGGATTGGTGGCGTGCACCGTTCATTAAATGCAGCTCCGTGCTTTGGACACAAGGAATAAAATTCAAAAATATCGCAGAAAATGTTTTTCAACTTGTCATTTCGGGATTTTCTTAATTCTTTTGCTTTTTAAGATTCCTTTGAAGGTTTATCTTTAAATAGCAATGCCCATTTTGCCCTCACTTTGTTAGAAATGTTAGGATTGTTAGGAATTGTTAGAAATTTTATAACTTTCGTTAATTTTCTAACGAAAATTCTAACAAGCTCAAATTGGAGCACTTACAAGAGCCCTCGGCGACGGCGCCAAGGAAGCGGGGTCGTCGATAAGAGTAAGGCTCCATATTTGGCGGGATGATCGAGTGATCGGGCGGGCCGAACCTAGCGATAGGCTACCTACGTATCCCGAACGGGAATCAAGCCGATCGTAGTTCGGGTCTTTGACTCGGAGATGATGGCGTTTTAGGTGCCTCGAACCCGATGAGCGAGTTCTCAGCTGTTTGCCGGAGAGAAACTCGCTGGAGATAAAGAGATGACCATTTTTGGTTTGATGGCTATCCGTTCCGGGCCGGGGATAGGAATGACCATTTTTGGTCCGACGGCTATCTCGCCCTGGCCGGGGATAGGAATGACCATTTTCGATCCGAAATTGTATATCCGCCCGCTGGGATAATTGCGATTTATCGCTTTCCTAGTGATAGCGTCTTAGGTGCCTCGAACCTCGATGATGGCGTTTTAGGTGCCTCGAACTCGAGATGGCGTTTTAGGTGCCTCGAACCTCGATGATGGCGTTTAGGTGCCTCGGACCTCGATGATGGCGTTTTAGGTGCCTCAAACTCCGGATGATGGCATTTTAGGTGCCTCGCACTGGATGATGGCATTTTAGGTGCCTCAGACCTTGATGATGGCGTTTTAGGCGCCTCGAATCTTGATGGCGTTTTAGGTGCCTCGAACCTTGATGATGGCATTTTAGGTGCCTCGAACCTTGATGTGAAATGCCCTTTCGGTGGACTTTGTCTGCTGCCGAAGGAGAGGGTGACCGTTTTAGTCGAGGGCCGGACCTAATGACAAAGCTACCTACGTATCCCTAGTGGGAATCAAGCCCTTTCGTAGTTCGAGTTCTTCTCGAGATTCCGTTGGCTTTGGGATTCCGTTAACTTTGTCCGGGATTTTGTTAGCCTCTTGGGGAAAATCAGACGTATTTGTCTGGGAAATCGGTCTTACGTTAGACTGCCGTTGGGTAATTTTGATGAAAGATACGGGATCTCGTTATCTTTCTCAGGGAGGTCGGACTTACGTTTGACTGCCGGGGAAGATTTTGATGAAAGACACGGGATCCGTTATCTTTCTCGGAGAGTTCGGTCTTACGTTTCGACCGTCCGATGATTTTGATGAAAGATACGGATCTCGTTATCTTTCTAGGAAATCGGTCTTACGTTTGATCGCCGGAAATGATTTTGATGAAAGATACGAGATCTCGTTATCTTTCTCAAGGAGACGGTCTTACGTTTGACCGCCGTTTGATGATTTTGATGAAAGATACGGGATCTCGTTATCTTTCTCGGGAGATCGGCCTTACGTTTGATCGGCTGATAATTTTGATGAAAGATACGGGATCTCGTTATCTTTCTCAAGGAGATCGGTCTTACGCTTCGATCGCCGGATGATTTTGATGAAAGATACGGATCTCGTTATCTTTCTCGAGGAAATCGGTCTTACGTTTGATCGCCGTTGATGATTTTGATGAAAGATACTGGATCTCGTTATCTTTCTCGGGAGATCGGACTTACGCTTGATCACGGGGTAATTTTTGATGAAAGATACGGATTCCGTTATCTTTCTCGGGAGATCGGACTTACGCTTGATCGCCGGAATGATTTTGATGAAAGATACGGATCTCGTTATCTTTCTCGGGAGATCGGTCTTACGTTTGACCGCCGGGATAATTTTGATGAAAGATACGGATCTCGTTATCTTTCTCGGGAGATCGGTCTTACGTTTCGATCGCCGGGGGATGATTTTGATGAAAGATACGGGATCTCGTTATCTTTCTGGGGAGATCGGTCTTACGTTTGATCGCCGGGATGATTTTGATGAAAGATACGGGATCTCGTTATCTTTCTCGGGAGATCGGTCTTACGTTTCGACTCGCCTGGGATAATTTTGATGAAAGATACGGGATCTCGTTATCTTTCTCAAGGAGATCGGTCTTACGTTTGACTGCCGTTGATGATTTTCTTGACAAGGGGCTGACTTTGGTTAACTTTGGTTAACTCTGTCAAGTTGGGACTAAACCGCAGAGTCCCGCATTTTTAAAGGGCAAAAGGGTCATTTTGACTCGACAATCCTATCCGCGCGGAGAGGACTTGAAAGTCGTAGGGTTTTAATGAGGGCCAATGCCCTTCCTCTTCCCCATTCCGCTTTTTGAAATTACGAGAGAGGAAGAGAGAAAACGCAAAACCGCCATTGTTGGGCAAAAAGCTTCAAATCTTCCGATTTTCTTCGATTTTCGAGCAATGGAACACGGGGAAGGTGCTTTTCAAGGCCAAGGACGTGGCCCGGTGGCGGAGAGACGATTGGAGCTCGTCCGGATGAGGAGGCACTATACTCTTTCGCAATCGATTGCGGAGGAGCCCTACCCCGATGCTTGGCAACATTGGGCTTCTGATCCGAGTCTCCGAACGGTATACTTCGAATCTTTTCATTCCCTTTGTTGATTTCTTGCTTGAGATTTGAATTTTGGGTGATTTTTGAATTTTTTTTTTGAAAATTCGAATGATTGATGTTCTTGGCTTTGAATCTTGATTTTGATGCTTTGCATGTTGTAATGAGTATATGGGTATCCCAAAATGTGCATTTTGCTTGGAAAAAGAATTGGCATTTTCGCCATTTTTTTTTTTGAAATCCGAAAATTATGAATGAAAATTGTGATTTTTTTTTTTGAAATTTGAATATTGATTTTGATGATATGCATGTTGCAATGAATTTGTTGGTGTTCCAAAATGTGCATTTTGCTTGCGAAAAGAATTGGCATTTTGCCAACATGAGATGATGATATGAATGTATGATTTTTGATTTGATTTTTTTTTGAAATGTGGGACGGATTTTTCCTCCCGTTGATTGAATGCATGTTATGCATGTTATTTTATGAAAATGGGACGGAGTTTTTACTTCCGTAAGAATGTAGGATTTTTTTTTTTTTTTTTGAGATGATGGATGATAAGCATGCATGCATAGGAACTTTTTTTTTTTTATGAAAATGGGACGGAGTTTTTACTTCCGTTGACTCTTTGTATGAAAGATTTTTTTTTCATGAATGTTGATTGGGATTTGCTGAAAACTGTCTTTTTTGTGCGAGAAAAATGGGGCTATGCTCATTGTATGCTGTTATGCTGTCGAATTTTCTTTGAAATTTCATGATGCATATGTATGCTTTTTTTTTTGTGCAAATGCAAATGCAATTTTTTTTTTGACATTTTCTCTTTTTTTTTTGTTTTATTGCAGGGTGGAAACAACTACGTTACGGAGCAACCGAACAAGATGAAGACTCGAGGATCGGTGGAGTCCGTAGTTGACTTGTGGGACCGGCTTCCGAATACGGGCCGAGGAGCTTTGCCGAGTCCGAGACAGCATTGTTGTTGAGACCGGGCTTTGGGAGTTTGTCGAGTGCTTCGAGGACCGGTCAAGTTCCCTAAGAGCAAGGGCTCGATGTTTGCTTTGGCGCAAAGACCGGTGGGATGCGACCCACACGTTTCACTTCTTCCGGGGCGAGGCTACGGTTACGCCTTCCGACTATGCCGCGATCACGGGTTTGTCCTTCAATGGACGCAAAGATTGAGTGGCGGATGGCTATAGCGATGCGGATCTCGCAGCTCTTCTCGGGATTTTCCCCTATTCCCAAAAAGGGGATGGGGATGGAGTATGCGGTGGTCTACGGGAAGATTGTGGAGACCATTGTGAGTTACGAGGCTGGGAGGAGAGGATAGGCGCCGATCGATTGCCGTGGCCTTCTTGTGGTTTGCTTTTTCGAGCACCCTTTTGGACATGCCGAGGGGACGGCAGCCTTTGCCTTGCCGAGGTCCTTGGAGGACATGGAGATGGTCGGAGATGTCTCCCGGGAGAGGCCGGGCCGGGTGAGCTTTACTTTGCTTCGATAGGTACAAATGGAAGGCCGTGAGCTCCTTGTACCGCTTTGAGTTTGCCCCTGGAGGTATAAGCTCTCTTTGCTTTCCCCTCTTTTTTTTTTTGAGCACACACTTTTCTTTTGCACCGGATTGATTGGATTTTTACCTTTCGCAGTATGGGCGTTGGAGTTTTTCCACGTCACGATGTGGCGACAGCCGGCGGAGTACGTCGGGCGTATCCGGCCATGCACTCTTGGTCCAAGCATGCCCGGGAGAAGATAAGCTCCAGGGGGCGTACGACTCAGATACGCGGATTGCCTTCCTTCGACGGAGGCCGAGACGGACGAGAGGATGATATTTTATCCCCGGGATCGTTTCGAGGTGGCGCAGCCGAAGGGCGCCGAGATTTGGACCGTGGGTGCAAATGGGAGGATTCTCGAGAGGTCCGACTCCGCGATGCCTATTATCTCGGGAGAGAGGGTGACGCGCCAAAGCATGGCGTGAACTCGCCTCGAGGACACCGGTGGAGCCTCCCGCCGATATGATGCACCCGAGTGACAGACTGTGACTGGGATGATTACCGAGCCGGCCAAGACTTCTCGGCATTTGTGGCGATTGAGCCGCACCCCGTATTTGTTTTGAGGAGGCCGAGGATGCCCTGTGTTCCGGATAGAGAGGGGCTTGGGATCCCGCGGTACCCTCGGACGGATTTTTCATATATCCAGGATGGGGTCCGATTGAGGGTGCAGATCCCTCACCTCGAGCGGCTTCCACGAGCTTTCCGCCTCGTCCGGTATGAAGGTATGGCTTCTCCTTCCCTCTTTCTTTTTTTTTTTTGCTTTTGTCTTTTCTTTTCTTTCCCCGTCATCATTTCTCGCTTCAATCAAGCTTTCGACGCTTTTGCTTTTGTGCGCTGAGGTGGTCGTCCGAGAAGCCGACGAAGCAAGTGATCGGAGCTAAGAGATTCATCAGAGGATGGTCGCCATGCGGGCTCCTCAAAGCTAGAGCGAGGCGACCACGGCCGGCGCCCGTCAGCGGAGGCTTCCCTATTCGCTCGTAGACTTCTTCGTAGACTCCTCTCGTCTCCTCTCATTGATCCCCGCGCGGTGCCGCTTCGGATCACGTCATTCTCTGGGGATCCACACGGGCAGTGGACATCGCCTGGCAAAGATGGTGGGTCGTCTTCGTACGTCCAGGAGTCCGACGCCTTCACCTTCGGATATGATTTTTCGCAGATCTCGGCTTGCCCTATCGTAGCGTGCCGGTTGGTCCCGACGAGCCTCTTTCTCGGAGACGAGGACGATTCTGAGCCCGAGATTTTCAGTGGCTCCCGAGGAGGCGGGCCCGAGTCGCAAGAGGGACCGGGACGACGTCTGGCGCTAGGGATTCCGATTGATTACCCCCCGATTTTTTTTTTTTAGACTGATTTTCTGAGATTTTGAGATTTATGACTGGGATTGAGATTTGTACAGCTTATGCACATTTTTTTTTTCTTCTTTTCTCTTTTCTTATTTTTTTTTTTGGGATGTAATAATTTAGGATTATTGATGTTTGTTTGTTTTTTTTTTTATGCACACTCTTTTTTTTTTCTTTTCTTTTGGAATGTAATAATTTAGGATTTTATTTTTTTATGAATGCAATGCAGTATGAATGCAATGTTGCATGAGCCTTGGTTTTTTTTTTTTTGGCAAGGGTGTTAGTGTTTGGTATATGGACCGGTTTGGGGAGGTTTTTGCAATGTTCCGAGCAACCGGACGGAATATTCCTCTTTGGTGTAGCACTTGGATCGTTGCAGATTTTTCTCGATGGAAAGACAAACATATCCGCGCGGAGGAGTCCCGCATCCGACATTGTCCTTTAATTTTGCTTCAGATCCGGTCTCACTTTATTTCAAATTCAAATATCCTCTTCAACCTCCAAATTCAAACAGCCATTTTCGGGAGAAAGAGAGAAAAACCATGGAAAACCTTAGAAAAGCTCCATCAAAATTGTCCCAAGAATCCCAAATGTCATTCTTCAACAAGTTCAAGGATTGGTCCCGGGAGATTATGCATGAGAGGAGGTCCTTCTTTGAAGAAAGGTATAAGGTGAAGTGCTTATGGTCTCTCAAGGAATTGATTCCGGATTATGAGCTTTTGAGGGCTTCTTCCTCATTTTGGGACACTAGAAGGCATGTCTTTTGCCTTTCCTTCAACGAGATTGTTCCGACCGTGGAAGAATTTCGGGCCTTGCTTGAGGTCCTGAGGTGGAAGAGATAGCGGTTCCTTTGCCCTGAGGGGCTTCTTTTGTTGCCAGATTGTGCGTCCTCCTTCATCTTTCCCTGAAGGAAGCGCAAGGTATGATCCGTGGTCCCGATCATTTTGATATTTCCGGCCTTCCCGATAGGTTTAGGGGCCTAGGCTTGGTGGATGATGCCTATTGGGATGCCTTTGCACTTTGTATGTTTGGCACCCCGTTCATGGTCTATTCCTTCGGGATTTGCCATCGGTCTTTGCCGGATGTTGTCGTTCACTGTCGCCCGGCGTAGATGTCGTTCCTTTGATTTTGGGAGAGACTTTTCATGCTCTCGATAGGTCCGGCTACCGGAAGCGGTATATGCACGGGGCAGCCTGCCTCTCGACCCCGTGGCCGATGGAGCGTTTGGGGATTCTTTTTCGGGAAACTCCCGACATGATCAAGCCTCGGACATTTGCCAGAGGGGGTTGCTGTGGATTTCGATGATCGTGGCTCATGGGAGCGTTGGATGGCTGGTCGCCGCACGTAAGATATCGATGGTCGTGCCTTGTTGGCGGGTGGAGACTCGCAGAGTGCTTCAGATCGGGTCTCATGTGGTCATGCTTCCGGGCTTTCACCCAGCCTTCTATATTCCGTCCTTGGTTCTCGAGACAGCTTTGGCTTGGAGCAGTTCCTTTGGAGAACTTTGATGATATAGCCATCGTGGTGGTGGCTCCTGCTTCTATGGATGATCCTTCTGTTTTTCCATTTCTTTCCCGAGCATGGAGGTATGACGTCTTTCCTCCTCGGGTTATCCTCAGCGTCCGAGACCGGTGTTCCCGACCACTTGGTACCCGGATTGGTACGAGAGGCATTTGGGAGAGACTCGTATGGCTATTTTGAGGCGGCGTGAGGCCATTGTGGGTGCGGAGGACCCGACTGCTTCGAGAGGAGGAGGGCCGAGGCGAGGGCCAACCCTCATGACAGAGAGCTGAGACGCCGTGACCGACTATGAGGCTTACGTCAAGAGACAGGAGAGGAGGGCTCCTATGCTACCGCCTAGGCTACAGGAGATGAGAGATGACGCTAGTGGCTACTAAGGCCCCGCAGAGGCCGGTTTGATAGATCCTGTTCCTATACCGCAGCTTGGTAGGAGGAAGACCGACATTTTTCCTGTTCGTAAGAAGAAGACTCGAAGGGGAAGAAGAGGGGAGAGGCTAAGACGAGTGGCTTGGAGTGACTCCGAGGTTTCCGAGTATCCCTTTCTTGTCATGGCAGCATACATTAGTTTGATTATGTATCTTAGTTTTCTTTTAGCAGTTGCCGCTTGTAGGAATGAATCGGGCTTAGACTCATCAAAAAGTTTTTAACTTGTAATGAATATTTGAATTGCTTTAGTAGTTTTTCGAGACGCTTTCATGGTCCGATCGCTTGTATTGATGTCAAAGTATGACTTTTATTTGTGTTTTAGACCGAACCGTTTCCGCCGCCTACGTTCCTCATTTTGAGGAGCCTCAGTCTTCGTAGTTCAACCCGATTTTTTTTGTTTTTTTTTTGTTTTTTTGTTTTTTTTTTGTTTTTTTTTGGTGCAACCTCGTTTTTTACCTAGGCCGCCCTTTTCGGGTTTTCAACCTAGTTGGGTATTACTCTTTAGCACTCTTTTTTTTCTTTTTTTTTTTTTACGCGTAGTATCTGCGCAGCCTTGTCACCATTCACCGGGTGTACAAAGGGATTCCCGTCGAGGTCCGCAAGTTGCATGGCTCCTCCGAGAAGATCTTCTCGGACGATATGGCCCGACCCATACAGGCTCCCATTTGCCGAGGGGGTTGATACGGACCGGGGCTTTTCTTTCAAAACGAGATCCCCTTCTCGGATCTCCCGATGCTTTACTTTCTTGTCAAAGGCTCGCCATTCTTCCTTGGTAGGCTCGGATGTGTTCCATGGCTTTCAATCGTCGCTCATCTAGCAGGCCAATTCATCATGGCGACTCGGAGCCATTCGACCTCGTTGATCCGGCTTTCCAAAGAGTATACTGAGCGAGGGATCTCTAGCTCGATTGGGAGTACGGCTTCCATTCCGTATGTGAGGGCAAACGGTGTTTCCCGCTTGCCGCTCGACCGATGTTCTGTAGCCCCAGAGTGCCAGTGTAACTTCTCTGCCAATCTCCGCCTTGGGATGCCATTTTCCTGGATGATATTTTCCAGAGTCTTGTTTGCCGCCTCAACGGCTCCGTTGGTTTGGGGCCCGTAAGGAGATGACTTGTGACGGGTTATTCGGAATTCCCGCCAAAGCAGCTTTTTCACATTCCCTTCGAAGTGGGATCCATTATCTCGAGATGATTTCTACTGCAACCCGTATCCGCATATGATGTTCTCTTTGATGAAGAGGGCTACTTTCCTTGAGTTGAGGATTTTGTAGGATTTTGCAGAGCATCCTTTCCAGCTCCTTTGAAGAAATCACCAATCTGCGTCTCTTTAGGCTCTTCCGCAGCTCCTGCATTCACACTCGTCAAAATCTCTTCACTGGGCTCGATTTTCCTCTTTCCTGACAACCCGCTTAAAGATTTTTTTTTGTTTGTTTGATTTTTTTTTGTTTAATGTGTCTCGCTTCTTTATCTAATGAATTATTATTAAATTTTTTTTTTAATTAATTCATCATTAGTTAAAGTGGCAATCAAGGGATACTCGTAAAGGTTCGTCATTTCATTGAAAACGAAAAGGAATACAAAGCTTGCTACGTACTCGTAGTCTTCGTGCGTAAGGCCACCTGGACGACCCTAGAGACTCGATCTTAACAAAGAGAGACTCGGGAGGACTTGTCCTAGATTGACACAAAGGGACGGGGACCAATCCAAGCTTGGTGATCATTTCCTCTTTGGTCGCGGACGGCCCGAGAGGTTTTCCCAATTTTTTAGCGGCTTTGTCAGCTGGGTGGCCTCATGACTCGAACTGTGTCGTTTTTGTTTTCCTTTCTCAATTGTCGCTATCATCTCTTGACCGAGCCGAGATCAATCAGACCGGCACTGGACTTCTTCTTCGAACAATTGCTGCATAACTGGGACCATCCCAATCATCTCGAGGGAAATTCGTGGCCTTAGCTTTTGGTACTGCAATTCGAACTCGTGCTTCGGATCTTCCCCGGGCAATCGGGTTTGTGGTGGTAAGCTTCTCGAACCTGTTCCACTAGGCTGTGGCACGCCTCAAGGTATACTCACTCTTCATGGTAGTGGTAGCCCTGGTATCTTGGGTAGGTCCAGAACATTCTACGGACCGGGTTAGCCTTGGTTCCCCCGAACTTGTTGAGGCTATCCTCGTAGCTTTAGCCATCCTTCCGTAGGAGTGGGCTCGTGATGTTTCCCGGTTGTGTGGGACCCTTTACAAAGTAGTCACCAAATTAGGACTCGAAGGGGAGAGATTTAGGGTCGTCGACCGGGACCCTTCCCGTGGCAGCCTTCAAATCTTTTTTCCTTTTGCAAAGGTCCACCGAGGAGGCCTCATATCCCGTGCCGTGGCGAGTATTCTCGTCCTTTCACCTCGATGAGTTTGTGAGTTCCTTGTTGGTGCTTCCCTGCATCGAGGCCAGTAGATAGCTCATTTTTCTCATCATTTTCAAGACCGGTGGGATTTTATCCCGAGTGACCGTCGATCTATGTTGCACACTTGGGCCTGGGAGGCTCGACCGTGAAGCCCGTTAGCATAAGACCTTCCTCGTCATGTTTGATTTCCGTAATAGGTATTCCGCCCGTATCCGTGCTCCTCCAAGGTGACTAAATCCCCATAAATGGTTGTCGATCCCCATTCGAGACGAATTTCACACACCGGTGGAGGCTTCGAGGCGACCCCTTGACTCCGGTGCAGCCAAGGTCTTCCCAATAAGGCATTAAAAGTGATTGGGATGTCAATAACCCGGAATTCCACAGTATCAATTTCGTCCAAACCAGAGGTCCAAAGTAGCGACTCCAAGGATCGCCGAGATGTTGAGTCGTAAGCTTTGACCGTGAGGGAGGAAGGTTTCAAGTCTCGTAGTCTTGATATCAAGCAAGCTCATGATCTTTGCCGAAGAATGTTCATTCCGGACCCATTATCAACCAGACCCGAGGGAGGCGTCGTTCATCCAACTGGACCGTGATGAAGAGAGGCTCGTTATGATCGCCCCAAATTGAGGGAGGTCGAGATCTCGTGAAAGTGATTATATTCCCGTAATGGATGTTTCCAATTAGCCGTACCACATCATCGGGAGTAGCATCAATAGGCACGAGAGTGCGAGCCAGTGCTTTCTTCCAACTTCAGCTTATGGGGATAGGACGAGGTGAGTAGAGACCAGAGGGAAATGTTGGCCTCGTGTTTGCTTCAACCGGGTGAGCACGGGATCCTCTTTTTCGTGGTCCTGGAGTTTCACTGCCTTAGCATAGGGGCGGCGATCTTCTTCGGTGTTTGATCTCGTGGCCTTCTTATCTCGCCTTGGGATTTCCTTGGAAGATCTCGCCTGCATCGGGTCAACAGATTAACTTCCTCATCGCCGTCTCTTGACCGGATTTCTTCAATGCCGCTAAGGTCAACTGGGAGCCCTTTTTGGCTATTGGCCACCGGCCCGACTGAGTCTAGCAACGCGGTGAGGGGCCGAGCTGCATCGGCTCCTTCCCGGGCGGCCCTTATAACCGCTTCCCAAGTCACGTGCTTTTGAGTCTCGGGGGTTGTGTTGTTGCCCTCGATGGCCCACAGAGCTAGGGCGTCCTCCGATTCATTCTCTCATGGCCCGCCTTGCTCATAGTTATCATGCAACAAGAGTCGCTATTGTCTGGGCTCTGGGGCTTTTCGATCTCATCCCCAGATAGTGCAGCCCATTCTCGGTTCCTTTCGTAATACTCGTAGTTGGAGATGATTATAGCATTCTCGTGTGGGAGGCGCATCCCGTATCATGCCGCTCTAGGACTTCTCCGAAAGCCGACATACATTCGGGGAAGGTGACCTCTTCGGGTAACCCCGACAAGGAGTGTTACTTTGTTCTGGGGTGGATTTGATCTAACCATGGTTATTTTCTCATTTGGGTGGATGGGAGTTAATTTTCCTCTTCGATCGTATCTTCGACTATCGCCCGGATCGGACGCCCGAAAACCCTTTCCCCAAAGCATGGTAGGCAAAGTGTTGAATTCTAAGACATCCACGTGCTCGCATCCAGAAACTTCATGGCCTTCATGTCCTCGGTTCATATTCGTCTCCCGAAGTTTCTTCGTCGTCGCTTGCCGACAACCAACCATTGTGCCCGGCTCCCATGGGCTCATTTCTCGCATGATTGTTCCGCATTGTTTCCGGATCCGGGGCCTCGCTGACTCTTCGCTCTCGTCATCATCATCATCATCGCTGCCATCGGAATCTTCTTCCCATACTACCGGGATTTCGGCGGAGAGGGAACGCCGATCAAACCCGTTAGGGGAATATGGGTGCGTGCACCGCAAAATTGTCATATGCTCCCATTCCTAAGTGGTAATTGTGACTCGCCTTCTCCTCCCGTAAACCGCGGGGAAGAGTGAGAGGGGGTGGCACGTATTTGACACTGTAGAATGTAGAAGGGTTCTTCCTCCTCTCGATTCTTCGCCACCGCCTTCTGGATCGTATTCGACTTCTCCAATAGCCGCCAGGAAGTGTACTAGCTCCGCATGCTCTTCGGCCTCTTTGCCGATAAGCCCCAAGATGTGCGCCGCCTAAGCTTTCTTGTTCAATTCTTCTCGATTGTTCTAACCATCTTGTGTAAATGGTCCTCTCATGTTTTGACCGAACAGCCCCAGCCTTCTTCGCAAGATTGGCCTTCCCTTCATCCGAGAAATAGCGGGCCTCGTATTCTTGCAAGGAGTCTCCGACATGAGACCAAGATGGGTTGATTCGCTCGATATCCTCAAGGCCGAGGGGGAATCCGACCGTGGATCCTCGACGAGGTCGGCCACGGGTATTTGGGGACCTTCATCGCATCTTCCCGGGCATGCGAAGATTCTCCGCATTCAATCATATTCACCTCGATTATGGTTCCTTGGCAGAGGATTTTTGATCGTATTAGGCCCTTCGGGGCCTTCCAACTTTCCTTGCTCTATTAGCCCTCCGGATTGCCTTTTTCGCAGTAAAGCGCTTATCACCGATGTCCGTGAGCTTGATGAAAAGCACAATACTTTGTAGTATCCACGGAGCATTCGGATTCCCGGGTTGGAAATTCTCCAAAGGCCGCAAAGAAGCCTTCCTTCACCGCCCCCTAAAGATGTCATTCAGTAGGCATTCCAAAGTTTTCGAGATTCATGACCCGTGGTCCGGGCTCTACCGGTTTTCTCGGGAGCAAAAGGAGTTGTGTTATTACATTCCCGTCCCGCATAGTTAATCATTTCTTTGCCTTTGGCGTGAGCAGGGGCGTGTTTGCAAGGAGGAGCCCGATATCTCGTAGGCAGTGCAGCACTTGCCGATTGTAGGCCTTTTCAAACTTAGCCGCAGAGTTAACCATGGCCCGTAAGTCTCGAGTACGGGAAGTGACCGAGGGAGGCTCTCAGATGTGGTTTCAAGCATGACCGGAAGATGTCCAGCTTGTTCCTCTTCGGAAGGAGGGATGGCCATTTCACCGAAGTTTCGCATTCCACCGCTTGTAGAAGTCCCCAACATTCTCATCAGACGCCGCACCGTTGTTTGTAGGTCAACTCTATTTGTTTCCCACTCCAAGTTGGCCTTATATTTCTCTCGTGAAGGCATTGGTAATCTGGTCCCACGTAGCCCCGGCTTCAGTGTTTCAAACTAAGAACCACTTTAAGGCACTGGACTTCAAGGATAGATCAAATAATCCGCCTAACCGCCGATTGGGTGCATCCTTCGCCTTCATCGCCAAGGTATATGTGTCCAAATGGGTTTTCGGGCATGCAGCCCCATCAAAGAGATCCAGATTAGGCATCACGAATTTGTGGGGCAGAGGAACAATGGAGTCCGGGTCCCCAGTAGGCCGGAAGGCGTACTTGCGCCGGTCAGCGATCCGCGCTTTCATTTCCTTGTGTTGCTCCATGAACCAGCCGATGAGGGTCTTGTGGCGGAAGCCATGGCATTCAAGCTAGTGGCCGAGCTAGAGAGAGGAGCTACCACCGGAGGCAGATCGGTGGAGGGAACGGCCGATCCGGGACGTAGGTGAAAACCCGTCCCGGGGCCGAGTTACCCTGGGAGCATGAGTAGGAGCTTGGGCAAAGGGATAGAACCTTGCGGCTTGCCGTTGATTTTCAACCGGCAAAGTAGGTGGAGGCAGCCCGATGTAGCCGGATAACTTGGATTTCCAGAGTGGGGCCCGTAAGTAGGCTTCGAGTGCGGGCCGCCGTCCCCGATTGTTGAATTGCATGGCCGCTCGAGGCGAAGGTGTGTAACCCGGGTACTGCGGTCCCGGTGATTCGGATGACACCGGGATGGAGGCTTGGTAACCCATAGAAGTCTCGAGTGAGGAATGGATTTGTGTGAGGAGCAAACAACTAGTACTGTTCTCCGAGTGAGGGGCTCCTGATCGTGGTCCGTAACCAAGTTGTGGCGGCATTCCGAACCGTGGCCGTTGTGGCCCTTGAACCGTTGCCGCGAAGGCCCGGATTGATCGGTTCCAAACCGTGGCGGGATCCCGATTAGCCGTGGCATTCCGAGATAGCCCCAACCATGAGAAGACATTCCGTACCGATTTTGCCCCCACCGATTTGTGCCGTCTGCCGCATGGATCCGGTGGTCTCGTGGTTGGGAGCCGGCCGACCCGAAAATCGAGGAGCATGGGTTCTCGGTAGTGGCACCATAGGAGGTGGGTGGCGGCATCCCGGTGTAGTCGTGGCGACCGAGAGTGGGGTTGGCATCCTCGTCTTCTTCCACGGTGAAGGTGCCATCTCGGATTGAGGCCGGCGGCCGACCATGGCTCTTAATAGCCTCCATAAGGCCGTTTAGCCGTGCTTCCCGCCGTAACCTCATCTCGCTCGCTAACCGATTCCACCGTTGCTCGTCCGAGGGGTCCCGGGAGGCGGAGTGACGTTATCCCCATCATTACCGGCCGATGCGTACATTCTCAAACCCGAGTCGGAACAAACGGCGAAGCCGATGACGCGCCGACTCTTCCCAACTAATCAAACGATGACCCGTGCCCGAAACCAACCTTTGTGAGGAGCCGCGGGGGAAAGGACACGAAGGTTCGATGTCCTGGGAATGGAAGGAGGGTAGGTGTTTGGGCTTTAGGCTCATGCAACATGCGATTATTTGTTCACGTTTACTTAAAACATGCTTTTATTAACCTAATCGGTTGGAAAAGATTGCTCTTCTTTTTCGCAAACTACTCGGGATCTCGGATCGTTGGGCCCCGTCACTACGTCTATAAGCCCTCGTATTCCACCCGTATTTCGACCTCCCAGGCGGATGCCCCGGCGAGGGTCCTATAGGGCAAGCGGGTCCCACCGACCGAAAGAAAAACGATCCTAAAAGTCTGGCGGGTAATCGAGTCTTAACGAGCATTCGATGTAAATTACGGACAAAGCCGACGCCAAAAGTCAAGATCATGTCCGAGGGCTCGACGAAAAGCCCGCATGATTTGACCGATAAGCGTCCACAATTGATCTTGACTTGTCGTCGCTAAGCCGTAATTAGGCATGGAATAATCATTAATCCTTGATGACTCAAAGGTCAATGCCGGGAGTCGTGTATAATTTGTGCCGCCGAGCCGAAGTCAAGGCGCCTGGCCAATATCTGTCAAAGTCCGCGCGGAAAACCGCGTAACTTCGACCGATTAGTGGTCCCCGAAAGATATTGAGTCGGTATGCCGACAAAGGCTTGAAAGGAAAGGTCTATACACGTACAGTGGCATGACACGCACTGTACTAAAAACCAACCGGGTCTCTGACAAAGTGTGTCACTGACAAGCGCATGGTCGACACGAGGCTCCATGGGATGTCTGGGTAGTCCCGTGCTCATCCGAGAGGCGTAATAAGACCAAACGGACCGCGACAAGGATTTCCCTGTTAGGGACGCAGTGTGTGCAAAGTGTACGGTCACGTGCGCGTAGTGTGCAAGCAGTCTATATTCTTTTTCTGAGTAAAATAGGAAATTTTTTTATGTGTCTTAAAAATATGATGCATGATTTTTTTTTTTGAAAATTTTATTTTTTTTTGAAAATCCTTTTTTTTTTTGAATTTTTTTTTGAAATTTAATGAACACATAAGCACGTAAGCACAAAAATTCCAACAGTTAGGGACATGGTTCCGACACCAAAATTTTGACTTTCTCCGAGGCGGCCAAAACAACACGAAAATGTGCAAAAATCAACACACACACACAAATGATTTTCAAAGCCGGGACGGAAGCTTGACCCTCAAAAGCTTTTTCTTTTTTTTTTTTGAAAACGGTGATACCGGTACGTGGGATTGTTAAACCACAATTTATCCCCGACTCGTGTTAGGAGGCGGTAACGGGAAGTTTAATGGTTTCCACCAATATACCAAACATCATCACAGTCGCCACTGTGATGATGTGTCGCCATTTCGCGGGAAAAAATTCGATTTTTTCGCGTTTCTTTGAAAAAAACCAAATAAAACCCGGGAAAAAGAACGGAGTCGCCACGCCATTTTTGTTTTAAGGGCCAAAACTTTGAAAAATGCCCGAGATCAGAAATTTGGGTTCGGAGGTCATGTTACACGCCGGGAAGGACGTTAGTGTGCACCCGGAATGCCTCGTAAAACGAGTCTTCCAAGCTGAAAATCATTTGTGTGTGTGTGTGTGTGTGTGTTTTGGCCAAAATAATTTGAAACTCAGAAAAGTAAAAATTGGGATATCTTTTTAAGACTTTAAACTGATCCCATGATTTTTTGGAAGATTTTTGGATTGAGATTTGGTACTCAAAAGACCTTTTGAAGTTGAGAGCCACTTCTGCCAGAATGAAAAAGGCAGTGGACCTTTGATTTTGAAATGGATTCAAGGGTCTTAAAACTTCATAATCTGGATAAACTCAGAGAATGAAAGTTGTTCCAGACACCTTAAATAAGATTTTTGCGAAGGAATTTTCCATTTTGGAGAAGATTTGAGGGGTCAAAACCTTCTGGAAATCTCAGATATGCAATCTGGATTTCCAGAAGCTGATGAACTAGCCTCTAAAAGAAAATTTGAAAAAGAGAGTTTTACTCACCCAAAAAATAAAGTAAAAATATGTATGTAAATCTATGGATGTTGGCTACAAAAAGTGTTTTGTAGTCAACACCAAATTACAAGTTTATCTGTGTCCAAAAATTAAGACAATGGACTGGGATCTTGGAAAATTGCTACTGGACAGCAACTTCTCAAGAAAGAAAATATGATTTTAAGGGGGGTTTTGCATCCATGCTTGTCCCCATTTCCCTAGGTTTTGGTTAGTGATCACTTGACATTTTAGTGGTGAATCAACTATACCAAACCATCCTTGGGGTACATTAGGACTAAGCACTTCATTTGCTTGGGAAGGAGATTTTTATCCTTTGAAAATGAGATTTGATGCTTGAAAATGTTTTTTAGGGTTTTGAAAATGTGTTTTCTTTGCAAGAAAGTAAGAGAACTTGAAAATAATGTTGATCCTTGTAGAAGATCATCCATGGAGATGAACTTCCATGGTGATCTTCTTGGATCTAAGACAAGAAGATGAATGAACTACATTTTGTAGTTTGAAAATGCATGCATGGATGAGAGATTTAGGGTAAGAAGAGGGAGGTTATACCTATCTTCTTTGTATTTTGGGGCTTTGGCTTGAATATATGAGTGTTTGAGGCTTGAATGCAAGAGTGTTTGGGTTTGATTTGAGTGAGTGAAAGTTGGGAAGATTCAAGAGAAAAAGGTGACAATTCTTATGGAATTCTCACTGTTTTCTCGAGTATATTCGCCGATACTATGAATTGTGCTCTTGTTCCTCCTTATTTTTGTGACTCGGAGGGCTCAATTTATAGCCCTCTCGAAAATTGCAATCTCATCCGCGCGGATAGGACCTGCAGCTGCACTGCTCATTAAATGCCGCTCCAAAGCTTTGGACAAGAGGAATAATCTTTTTAAAATTCAAATTAACCAAATGCATTATGTTTCCACCATTTCTTTTTTGGTTTTTCTTATTTCTTTTGCTTTTTTGATTCTTTTCCTTGGTTTATCTTTTTTGGCAATCCCCATTTTGCCCTCACTTTGTTAGAAAAGTTAGGAATGTTAGGAATTGTTAGACATGTTATAACTTTCGTTAATTTTCTAACGAAAATTCTAACAAGCTCAAATTGGAGCACTTACAAGAGTAGCCCCTCGGCGACGGCGCTTTCAAGGAAGCTGGTCGTCGATAAGAGTAAGGCTACATATTTGGCGTGTGATGATCGAGTGATCGGGTGGCCGAACCTATTAATAGGCTACCTACGTATCCCGACGGGAATCAAGCCAAGCCGTAGTTCCTGCTGGGTTGTCCGGAGAGAAGCTCACTGGGGTAAGAGATGACCATTTTCGGTCGGATGGTATCCGCTACTGGGGATAGGAATGACCATTTTCGGTTTGGTGGCTATCCGCTCTGCTGGGGATAGGAATGACCATTTTCGGTTTGGTGGCTATCCGCTCTGCTGGGGATAGGAATGACCTTTTTTGGTCTGATGGCTACCCGCTCTTCTGGGGATGATTGCGATTTATCGCTTTCCTAGTGATAGCGTCTTAGGTGCCTCGAACCTCCGAGATGGCGTTTTAGGTGCTTCCGCACCTTGTGATGGCGTTTAGGTGCCTCGGACTGAGATGGCGTTTAGGTGCCTCTGACCTTGATGATGGCGTTTAGGTGCCTCAAACCCGGATGATGATGGCTTTTTAGGTGCCTCGAACCTTGATGATGGCGTTTAGGTGCCTCGAACCTCGACGATGGCGTTTAGGTGCCTTGAACCCCGGACGATGATGGCTTTTTAGGTGCCTCGAACCCGATGATGGCGTTTTAGGTGCCTCGAACCTCGATGATGGCGTTTTTAGGTGCCTCAACCCGGATGATGGCGTTTAGGTGCCTCAACCCGGATGATGACGGCTTTTAGGTGCCTCGAACCTTGATGTGAAATGCCCTTTCGGTGGACTCTGTCTGCTGCCGAAGGAGAGGGTGACCGTTTTAGTCGAGGGGCTGGACCTAATGACAGGCTACCTACGTATCCCTAGTGGGAATCAAGCCCTTTCTTAGTTCGAGATCTTCTCGAGATGCTGTTGGCTTTTGGGATTCCATTAACTTTGCTGGGGATTTTGTTAGCCTCTCTGGGGAAAATCAGACGTATTCGTCGGAGAAATCGGTCTTACGTTTTACTGTCGTGGAATGATTTTGATGAAAGATACGGGATCTCGTTATCTTTCTCAGGGAGATCGGTCTTACGTTTGACTGCCGGGGGTAATTTTGATGAAAGATACGGTATTCCGTTATCTTTCTCGGGGAAATCGGTCTTACGTTTGACTGCCGGGGGTAATTTTGATGAAAGATACGGGATTCCGTTATCTTTCTCGGGGAGATCGGTCTTACGTTTGACTGCCGGGGGATGATTTTGATGAAAGATACGTGATTCGGATTCCGTTATCTTTCTCGGGGAGATAGGTCTTACGTTTGACTGCCGGGGGTAATTTTGATGAAAGATACGGGATTCCGTTATCTTTCTCGGGGAGATCGGTCTTACGTTTGACTGCCGGGGGATGATTTTGATGAAAGATACGGGATTTCGTTATCTTCCTGTGGAGATCGGTCTTACGGGGGTAATTTTGATGAAAGATACGAGGATTCCGTTATCTTTCTCTGGGAGATCGGGTCTTACGCTTCACCTGGGGATGATTTTGATGAAAGATACGGATTCCGTTATCTTTCTCGGGAGATCGGGTCTTACGCTTTGACCGTCGGATGATTTTGATGAAAGATACGGAATTTCGTTATCTTTCTTGAGATCGGTCTTACGTTTGACTCCATTGGGGTAATTTTGATGAAAGATACGGGATTTCGTTATCTTTCTCGGGAGATCGGTCTTACGCTTTGACTCAGCCGGGGATGATTTTGATGAAAGATACGGGATTCCGTTATCTTTCTCGGGGAGATCGGTCTTACGTTTGACTGCCGGGGGTAATTTTGATGAAAGATACGGGATTTCGTTATCTTTCTCGGGGAGATCGGTCTTACGTTTGACTGCCGGGGGATGATTTTGATGAAAGATACGGGATTCCGTTATCTTCCTCGGGGAGATCGGTCTTACGTTTGACTGCCGGGGGTAATTTTGATGAAAGATACGGGATTCCAGTACAAAATGTGCATTTTGCTTGAGAAAAGAATTGGCGTTTTGCCAACATGAGATGAATGTATGATTTTTTTTTTTTGAAAAGTGGGACAGATTTTTCCTCCCGTTGATTGAATGCATGTTATTTTATGAAAATGGGACGGAGTTTTTACTTCCGTTGACTCTTTGTATGAAAGATTTTTTTTTTCATGAATGTTGATTGGGATTTGTTGAAAACTGTCTCTTTTTTTTTTGTGCGAAAAAAATGGGGCTATGCTCATTGTATGCTGTTATGCTGTCGAATTTTCTTTGAAATTTCATGATGCATATGTATGCCTCTTTTTTTTTTTCGTGCAAATGCAAATGCAATTTTTTTTTGACATTTTCTTTTTTTTTTGTTTTATTGCAGGGTGGAAACAACTACGTTACGGAGCAGCTGAACAAGATGAAGACTCGAGGATCGGTGGAGTCCGTAGTTGACTTGTGGGACCGGCTTCCGAATGCGGGCCGAGGAGCTTTGCCGAGTCCGAGACAGATTGTTGTTGAGACCGGGCTTTGGGAGTTTGTTGAGTGCTTGAGGGGACTGGTCAAGTTCCCTAAGAGCAAGGGCTTGATGTTTGCTTTGGCGCAAAGACTGGTGGGATGCGACCCACACGTTTCACTTCTTTTGGGGCGAGGCTACGGTTACGCCTTCCGACTATGCTGCGATCACGAGTTTGTCCTTCAATGGACGCACTATTGAGTGGCAGGATGGCTATAGCGATGCGGATCTGCAGGCTCTTCTGGGATTTTCCCCTATTCCCAAAAAGGGGATGGGGATGGAGTATGCGGTGGTCTACGGGAAGATTGTGGAGACCATTGTGAGTTACGAGGCCGGGGGAGGAGAGGATAGGCGCCGATCGATTGCCGTGTGGCCTTCTTGTGGTTTGCTTTTTCGAGTACCCTTTTTGGACATGCCGAGGGGACGGCAGCTTTGCTCACTGAGGTCCTTGGAGGACATGGAGATGGCCGGAGATGTCTCCCCGGGAGAGGCCGGCCGGCAGAGCTTTACTTTGCTCTCGACAGGTACAACCGGAAGGTCGTGAGCTCCTTGTACTGCTTTGAGTTTGCCCCGGAGGTATAAGCTCTCTTTTGCTTTCTCCCCTTTTTTTTTTTTTTTTTTTTTTGAGCACACACTTTTTCTTTTCAGACCGGATTGATTGGATTTTTACCTTTCGCAGGTATGGGCGTTGGAGTTTTTCCACGTCACGATGTGGCGACACCGGCGAGTACGTCGGGCGTATCCCGCCATGCATTCTTGGTCTAAGCATGCCCGGGAATAAGCTCCAGGGGGCGACGACTCTCAGTGTACGCGGATTGCCTTCCTCGACGGAGGCCGAGATGGATGAGAGGATGATATTCTATCCCCGGGATCGCTTCGAGGCGGCGGCGCACCGAAGGGCGCCGAGATTTGGACTGTGCAATGGGAGGATTCCGAGAGGTCCGACCTGCGATGCCTATTATCTCGGGAGAGAGGGTGACGCGCCGGCATGGCGTGAACTCGCCGAGGACACCGGTGGAGCCTCCCGCCGATATGATGCACTCCGAGTGACAGATTCGCGACCTGGGATGATTACCGAGCCGGCGATTTCTCGGCATTTGTGGCGATTGAGCCGTACCCGTATTTGTTTTGAGGAGGCCGAGGATGCCCCAAGTTCGGATAGAGAGGGGCTTGGGATCCCGCGGTACCCTCGGACGGATTTTTCATATATCCAGGATGGGGTCCGATTGAGGGTGCAGATCCCTCACTCGAGCGGCTTCCACGAGCTTTCCGCCTCGTCCGGTATGAAGGTGTGGCTTCTCTTTTTTTTTTTTTACTTTTGTCTTTTCTTTTCTTTCCGTCATCATTTCTCGCTTCAACCGTTTCGACGCTTTTGCTTTTGTGCGCTGAGGTGGTCGTCGAGAAGCCGACGAAGCAAGTGATCGGAGCTAAGAGATTCATCAGAGGATGGTCGCCATGGGCTCCTCGTGCTAGAGCGAGGCGACCACGGCCGGCGCCCGTTAGGCGGGAGGCTTCCCTATTCGTTCGTAGACTTCTTCGAGACTCCTCTCGTCTCCTCTCATTGATCCTCGCGCGGTGCCGCCTTCGGATCACGTCATTCTCGGGATCCACACGGGCAGGGACACATTTGGCGCATGGTGGGTCGTCTTCGTACGTCCGTGAGTCCGACGCCTTCACCTTCGGATATGATTTTTCGCAGATCTCGGCTTGCTCTTATCGTAGCGTGCCGGTTGGTCCCGACGAGCCTCTTTCTCGAGACGAGGACGATTCTCGAGCCCGAGATTTTCGTGCTCCTGAGGAGGCGGGCCCGAGTCGCAAGAGGGACCGGGGACAGACGTCGGGCGCTAGGGATTCTGATTGATTACCCCCCCCCCCTTGATTTTCTGAGATCTTGAGATTTATGACTGGGATTGAGATTTGTACAACTTATGCACATTTTTTTCTTCTTCTTTTCTCTTTTTTTTTTTTTTGATGTAATAATTTAGGATTATTGATGTTTGCTTGTTTTTTTTTTATGCACACTTTTTTTTCTCTTTTTTTTTTTGGAATGTAATAATTTAGGATTTTATTTTATGAATGCAATGCAGTATGAATGCAGTGTTGCATGAGCCTTGGTTTTTTTTTTTGGCAAGGGTGTTAGTGTTTGGTATATGGACTGGTTTGGGGAGGTTTTTTGCACAGGTTCCGAGCAACCGGGACGGAATATTCCTCTTTTGGTGTAGCAGCTTGGACTGTTGCAGATTTTTCTGATGGAAAGCAAACATATCCGCGCGGAGGAGTCCTGCATCTGACATTGTCCTTTAATCTTGCTTCAGATCTGGTCTTACCTTATTTTAAATTCAAATATCCTCTTCAACCTTCAGTCCAAACAGCTATTTTCGGGGAGAAAGAGAGAAAAACCATGGAAAACCTTAGAAAAACTCCATCAAAATTGTCCCAAGAATCCCAAATGTCATTCTTCAACAAGTTCAAGGATTGGTCCCGGGAGATTATGCATGAGAGGAGGTCCTTCTTTGAAGAAAGGTATAAGGTGAAGTGCTTATGGTCTCTCAAGGAATTGATTCCGGATTATGAGCTTTTGAGGGCTTCTTCCTCATTTTGGGACACTAGAAGGCATGTCTTTTGCCTTTCCTTCAACGAGATTGTTCCGACTGTGGAAGAATTTCGGGCCTTGCTTGGAGGTCCGGAGGTGGAAGAGATAGCGGTTCCTTTGCCCGGAGGGG
The DNA here is from genome assembly GCA_022495995.1 of Adenophora triphylla var. japonica. Lineage (NCBI taxonomy): Eukaryota > Viridiplantae > Streptophyta > Magnoliopsida > Asterales > Campanulaceae > Adenophora > Adenophora triphylla. The sequence continues at coordinate 54,505 of JAFEMH010005081.1, read as the reverse complement.
CTTCTTTTGTTGACAGATTGTGCGTCCTCCTTCATCTTTCCCCGGAGGAAGCGCAAGGTATGATCCGTGGTCCCGATCATTTTGATATTTCCGGCCTTCCCGATAGGTTTACGGGCCTAGGCTCGTGGATGATGCCTATTGGGATGCCTTTGTACTTTGTATGTTTGGCACCCTGTTCATGGTCTATTCCTTTGGGATTTGCCGTCGGTCTGGCTGGATGTTGTCGTTCACCGTCGCTTGGGCGTGGATGTCGTACCTTTGATTCTCGGGGAGACTTTTCATGCTCTCGATAGGTCTGGCTACCGAAAGACGGTATATGCACGGGGCGCCCGTTCCTCTTGACCCCGTGGCCGATGGAGCGTTTGGGGATTCTTCGGGAAACTCCCGACATGATCAAGCCTCGGACATTTGCCGGAGGGGGTTGCTGTGGATTTTGATGATCGTGGCTTATGGGAGCGTTGGATGGCTGGTCTCCGCATAGAGGATATCGATGGTCGCGTGCCTTGTTGGCGGGTGGAGACTCGCAGAGTGCTTCAGATCGGGTCTCATGTGGTCATGCTTCCGGGGCTTTCTCAGTCCAGGCTTCTATATTCCGTCTTTAGTTCTCGAGACAAGCTTGGCTTGGAGCAGGTTCCTTTGGAGGGCTTTGATGATATAGTCCTCAGGGTGGTGGCTTCTGTTTCTATGGATGATCCCTCGGTGTTTCCATTTCTTTCCCGAGCATGGAGGTATGACGCCTTTCCTCCTCTGGTTATTCTCAGGCGTCCCAGACCGGTGTTCCTGACCACTTGGTACCTGGATTGGTACGAGAGGCATTTGGGAGAGACTCAGATGGCTATTTTGAGACGGCGTGAGGCCATTGTGGGTACGAAGGACCTGACTGCTTTGAGAGGAGGAGGGCCGAGGCGAGAGCCAACCCTCATGACAGGAGCGGAGACGCTGTGACCGACTATGAGGCTTACGTCAAGAGACAGGAGAGGAGGGCTCCTATGCTACCAGCTAGGCTACAAGAGATGAGAGATGACGCTAGGGCTACTAAGGCCCTGACAGAGGCTGGTCTGATAGATCCTGTTCCTATACCAGAGCTCGGTAGGAGGAAGACCGACATTTTTCCTGTTCAGAAGAAGAAAACTCGAAGGGGGAAGAAGAGGGGAGAGGCCAGTACGAGTGGCTTGGAGTGACTCGAGTTTTCCTAGTATCCCTTTCTTGCCATGGCGTACACATTAGTTTGATTATGTATCTTAATTTCTTTTAGCAGTTGCCAGTTGTAGGAATGAATCGGGCTTAGAATCATCAAAAAGTTTTTAACTTGTAATGAATATTTGAATTGCTTTAGAGTTTTTCGAGACGCTTTCATGGTCTGATCAGTTGCATTGATGCCAAAGTATGACTTTTATTTGTGTTTTAGACCGAACCGTTTCCGCCGCCTACGTTACCCTCATTTTGAGGAGCTCAGGTCTTCGTAGTTCAACCCTGATTTTTTTTTGTTTTTTTTTTTTTTTTTTTTTTTTTTTTTTTTTTTTTTTTGTTTTTTTTTTTGTTTTTTTTTTGTGCAACCCCGTTTTTTACCTAGGCCGCCCTTTTCGGGTTTTCAACCTAGTTGGGTATTACTCTTTTAGCACTCTTTTTTTGTTTCTTCTTTTTTTTACGCGTAGTATCTCGCGCAGCCTTGTCACCATTCACCGGGTGTACAAAGAGATTTTCGTCGAGGTCTCGCAAGTTGCATGGCTCCTCCGGAGAAGATCTTACGGACGACGTATGGCCCGACCCATACAGCTCCCATTTGCCGAGGGGTTGATACGGACTGGGGCTTTTCTTTTAAAACGAGATCCCCTTCTCGGATCTCCCGATGCTTTACTTTCTTGTCAAAGGCTCGCCATTCTTCCTTGATAGGCTCGGATGTGTTCCATTGCTTTCAATCGGCGTTCATCTAGCGGGGCCAATTCATCGTGGCGCATTGTTGGTGTAATGCCCTAAGCTTTAGTTATGTTTAACCGAAAACGTTATGTATCATCTTTATCGTTTATGTTTATTATTTGATTATTATATAGTTTGCATATTTATTGTAATAATCTCCGTCCCTAATTATTAAGAGAATAATTAGTATAATTGTCAATGGATAATCATATGATGATTATATGCATAGAGATGCACATTGAAATTATGGGTACTTGTTAGAGAACAAGTGACTGGACTTGACCCGTATGAGATTTATGTCATGGTCAAATGTCATAATTAAATCTCATATGGTCACTTCATTTAGTCCCTAGACACGAGATTATCATAACCTTACATATGATGAAAGTCATGTTTGATTTTAGTCAAACGGTATCTTAACACGATACCTATAAAGGCTATCTTTGGCATGATCGGATTCATGATGGGAAGGATGATAAGTCAAGATGGAATTTTGTCCCTCGAAAGAGAGATGTTTTGCTTGGGCCCCTCAATGAGTGATAATGATGAAAGCGTGTGGCCACACCCCAATATGATTGGACTATCATTATACTCAAGATCGAGAAAGCATTGAACAAATACAAGTTGACGTGGACCATGACTTGTGTTCAATATAACATCGTGAGACAAAGGGAAAAATGGAAGTGTACCATTGGAAACGTGAACTCTTACGTTGTGTTATTTGGGTGGACATAATGGCTTGCTAGAGTCCGCTTATGTCTTATGAGGGTCGATATGATCGGACTCATTGCCAACATAATACAATCCTATTGGGTCACACACAAATAGAATGAGTTGGTTGAACCACGGGAAGAATGATTGAGAGTTTACGTATTTGGCAACTTATGTCACGCGACATAACTAGCCACCGGCTAGTTATGTCACGCGACATAACTAGCCACCGGCTACTTATGTCGCGCGACATAACTAGCCACGTACGCTTTTTGAATGACTGTCTCTCCTAATACGATTAGGAGAAGTATTCTTACTATTGTAGTATAAATACAAGGGGTCTGTCAGACCTAAAAGTCTGGCCGAAATTTTCAAGGAAAAATCATAACAAAATACTCTCAATATTCTTCCATAAGTTTTAGGAATCTAGCAATTCCCAACCCGAGAATTGTTCTCGACATTCATATTTGTGTGGATTACCAAAAGAGGGTTTTAGTTTTGTTCAAACAAATCAAAGACCTAGAGTTCAAATACGAAGATCCAAAGGAGTTGAAGATTCGAAGATTTGAAGATCAAAAGTTTGTGATTACGAATCACATAATTATCCGTTCGATAGCTCAAGACCGGAAAGCAATTTAGGTTGGTAAATTCTATCTCATAGCAATTCAATTTAATCGTATAGAATGGATCTTAGGGCTTGGGTTTTGTGTTAATTTTAATGCTTAATTCCGCCGCGCATGGATCCATAAAACCCAACAAAGTGGTATCGAGCCCCGTTCGTATGGTTAAGTTTGAATTAACATGCTAGAATGATTATATAAATTGTTTATATGTTCGTTGCATGTTTTTGTATGCGATAGAATTTTGATTGTTTATGTGAAACAATGTGAAAATCGTTTTCGAATTATGTTGAATTAAATCTGTAAAAGGGTTGTTTTATATGATTTAATTGCATGTAATCTGAATTGATTGAAACTGAAATCTCAGCTGGCTACCTATGTCGTGCGACATATTAAGCCAAAGGAGGAAATCGTAATACGGCCGGTTATGTCACGCGACATAACTAGCCGCTGGCTAGTTATGTCACGCGACATAATAAGCCAAAACGGGCGAATCCAGTTTGTTCAATTTTTACGCTATTCTCGTGATTGTGTTTACAATTTGATATGTTGATATGAAAATCTGGATGTTATAAAATTGAGTTTATAAGTCCGCGATAGATTGATTCATTGATATACATGATTAATTGATTAAAATGTGATTTTAATAATTATTGCAATGTATATGAAAATCTGGATGTTATAAAATTGAGTTTATAAGTCTATGCTAGATTGTTTCATTGTTTATGCATGCTTAGTTGATTAAAATATGATTTTAATAATTATTGCGATGCATGAATTATTTGTTCTTAAGTGTTAAGAATTTTATTAGATGTTTAGTTGAAACATTGAATTGTGATTTCCTATAATGTTTAGTTGAAACATTGCATTATAATTTCCTAATATGTTTAGATTTAAATTTTGAATTTTATGATTGTTTATGGAAACAAATCATAATTACGCGAAATTTAAAAGGAAACTAATTGTTTATAAAAGGTAGTGATTATGTTGCCAAATCAGAGTTGATTTCTAATTGTGCATGACTAGGAGAGTTCTGTCTAAGGAAGAGTTGGTACTTAAGAAGTCCTTGTGGCTCACCTATCTTCCTGGGAACTTACCTGGTGCATGATTTTGACTATCTTTCTGACATGCTTATAATCTACCTTTAAAGAACCTTCATTTAACTTTTAAGTTCTTTATGCCAATCCATGATTAAAACACTTGAGACCACTCGGATAGTTTTGGGTGGGCTTGCCATAGCAAGGTACTTTGATTCTATTCCGTTTGCGAGCAAGATGAAGAAATGGTGGTTCCTATACGTTTAATATGAATGAACTTAATTGGGTTATCAAAATGGTTTTGGACCCAAGGCATAAGATGAGATTAAAATATGCTTGGACATATGATGTCTTAAATAAATCTCATAAAAGATCCTAAGAGTCATATATGATATGATTGATGTTTTCTACCTAATTAGTTTAATCTTGAGCGGTGCGCCATAGCGTACTTGAGATTAAATTAAAGTTGGATCTTAGTCCTAAGAGTCATATACGATATGATTGATGTTTTTCTACCTAATTAGTTTAATCTTGAGCGGTGCGCCATAGCGTACTTGAGATTAAATTAAAGTTGGATCTTAGCCCATTAAATGCATATTATGCTTATTTGCATTGGAAGGTGTATGATTTAGTGGGAGTATTTGTAAAATACATTATTTGCTCTTAAATGATAAATGTGTTGATATTGATATGTGTTCATATAATTTGTATATTTTGTTGTAGAAGTAGCATTACATAATGATAATTGCGATTCATCCTTATGAAGGACAAAGTTCGAAATGAATGATACAAATAATTTTGATTGGATCAAAAGCCTAAAGAATGGTTCTTAGGTAAATTTGTACGTTCATTACGAATCCGTTCCTATTGAACCTATTGCAAATGTTGCAAAGGGCAAATAAGGAAGCAACATTAGAAACATAGTGATGATTCTGACAATATTGCTTGCCTTATATTTGCCACCATGTTCAAAGGCTCTTATGAAGAACCTTGTGCACATGATAACTACTTTTGTTCTAGCACACCGCAAAAGGGGAAATATTCCAAGTGCAAGCTAAGCAAAAGATATATGTTGTGGTGAAAGCTCTTAATTCATATGATGAAAGAAGGAGCAATCCGCAAATTGTGTTAATGGTTGACACAATAAAAGGGTTCATAAAGGAAGGAAAAGAAGGTAAAGCAAAAGTTGCTAAACCTAGGACAAATGTTGTCATAGCCGAAGAGGCTAAACCCAAAGTGTCTCAAAAGGATGCATTTTGCTATCATTGCAATAAGATTGTCATTGGAAGCAAAGTTGCAAGGCTTATTAGGAAGGCCTAAAAGGTGAAGAAGGGCAATATGATTGCTATTACTTCAAGTATCTATATGATAGATATTTTCCTTTCGACTTCTTGTTCTTGGGTATATGATACAGGATTGGATCCCACATTTGTTTAAATGTGCAAGGAACAAAGAATAGAAAGCTACTCAAATAAGGTAAATTAAACCTAAGCATGGGAATGGAGCAAGAGTTGCAACATTAGCCATAAGGGACTTATGAAGTCACTTTGCCTTGTGAAGTAGTACTTATTTTGAACAAGTATGACTACGTTCCGGATTTGAGTAGGAGTATTATTTATGTTTCTTAAATGGATGATGAAGGATATAATCTTCTTGTTTTCAATAAGAAGTTTTATATTTATTTAATAATATGCCTTATTGTAATGCATATGTCATTAAATGGTCTTCATATCCTTGAAGATGAGAAACAAAATAACATTGAAGATATCTATAATATAAATGAGAAATCTAAACCGAACAATATGAACAACGCGTTCATATGGCATTGCCGGCTTGGTCAAATAAATAAGAAACATATACTCCCTCCATCCCGCTAATATTAGCACACTTTCCTTTTTGGGCGTCCCGCTAATATCCGCACACTCCCAAAAAGGAAATTTTATATTAATAAAATATTCACCCAACCCCACTCATTCTCTCTCCTACATTATTTTAATACTCACAACACCATTATAATTTATTACACCCTCCACTCATTCTCTCTCCACTCATTCTTTTACACTCACAACATTTTATTAAAATATCATATTCCTTAATTCCCGCGCAAACAGTGTTTGTGCTAATACTAATGGGACGGAGGGAGTATCTAAACTCCATTAACATGGACTTTTAGACTCATATGACCATGAATCATTTGAGGATTTTGGATCTTATTTATTGGGATTATCGACCAAACCACCCTACACTAAAGTAGTGGGAGGGCTAGTGACTTATTAGTCATTATACATAAGATGTATGTGAACTATTAAGCAGCATTGCTAGGGGAGGATTTTGGTATTTCATCATATTTCACTAAAGACTTATCTAGATATGATTATGTCTATCTGATGAAGTCCAAAGGTGAATCGTTTGAGATGTTTCGAACATTTCAAGATGAAGTGCAAAACAACTTGGCAAAACTATTAAGTACTTCGATTGGATCGAGGTAATGAATATTTGAGCCAAGAGTTTGACAATCATCTCAAAACTATGAAATCGTTTCAAAGTTGACTCCAACCGGAACACCACATTGTATGGTGTGTCTGAAAGGAGGAATTGAACCTTGTAGGACATGGTTCGTTCGATGATGTGTCAATCAGACTTTCCTATTTCCTATTTCCTTTTGAGGATATGCATTAGAAATAATGCGGTTACACTGAATCGAGTCCCTACTAAATCGGTTCCTAAGGCCCCACATGAGATGTGGCATGGAAGAAAACTTAGTTTGTCTTTCATGAAGATTTGGGGTTGCGAATCTTATGTAAAGAGACTTGTCTCTTATAAGTTAGCACCAAATCTGACAAGGTTATTTTCGGATATTGACTTTACAATCACAAAGAGAACAAAATGTTTGTTGCTCTACACGATTTGTTTCTTGAGAAATAGTTTCTCAATAAAGAATCTAGTGGGAGTAAAATTAATCTTGAAAGAAGTTCAAGAACCCGAAAATAATATGGAACCAAGAGTAGAGACAGAACCAAGTTCACAAAGGAGTTGTGAAATCGGTTCAAGATGCACAAGTCCATCGTAGATTGGATAGGTTACGATCCGAACTCAAGAAATAGTGATTTCTCGTTGCGGAAAGTGATGAAGTGGAAGTCATTAAGAATGACGATCCTACTTGCTATCAAGAAGCGATGTCCTCTCCTAATTTGGATAAATGGTTAGGAACCATGGAATCCAAATTACAATCCATGTTTAACAATCAAGTTTGGAACTTGATTGGGCTACCTAAAAGTGTAAAAACTAAAGGGTGCAAGTAGGTCTTCAAAGACCGACATGGATGTGAAGGTGTATACTTTCATGACTAAGGATTGTAGCAAAGGGATTTAGGTTAATTCATAGTATTGACTATGTAGAAACCTTTTTCGCCAGTTACAATGTCGAAGTCTGTTAGAATTTCAATTGCCATTATCACATATTGTGACTATGTGATATGACAAATGGATGTCAAACGACTTTCTTTAAATGGAAAGATTATTAAGGATGTGTATAGTACACAACCCGAATAGTTTGTCGATCCAAGAAACTCTAATAGAGTATGCATGTTGCAAAGATCCATGAGATGGGTTGAAGCAAGCTTAAAGGAATTGGAATCTTCGTTTTGATGAATTGGTCAAAGAGTTTGACTTTATCAAGTACGAAGATGAACCTTGTGTATGCATGAAATTCAGTGGGAGCATGGTATTATTTCTATTGTTTATTACAATGATATCTTACTCATTGGAAAAACAAGTTCCGATACTTAAGACTGTTAAGTCTTGGTCAAGGAAAGGTTTCTCAATGAAAGATATGGGTGAAGCCGCTTACATCCTTGGCATCAAGATCTATAAAGATGGATCTAGAAGGATAAATTGGTTTGAGTCAAAGTGTTCACATTGACAAGATTCTTAGAAGAGTCTAAGAAGAGTAGCTTGTCAATGGGTCATGGTATTTCTCTTAGCAATATTCATTGTCTTATGACAACTGATGAGCAAAAAGGAAATGAATGAAGTTCCATATGCTTCGGTATTTGGATCTGTCATGTATGCCATGATTTGTACTAGACCCAGCGTCTCATATGCTCTAAGCATGATGAGTCGATACCAATCTGATCCTGATATAAACCATTGGATGGTGATCCTTAAGTACTTAAGAAGAACTAAGGATATGTTCTTGGGATTTGAAAGATTGGAAGTTAATCTTGTTGTAAGGGTTACATAGGTGCTAGCTTCCAAACTGACAAAGTTATTTTAAAATCGCAATTAGGATTTGTGTTTGTGCTTATTAGAGGTGCAATTTTGATTGGAAGAATTCCAAGCAGAAATTGTAGCCGATTCTGCTACTAAGGCCATATTTTAGCAACATATGATGTAGCTAAAAGAGGGCAGTTTGGATCAAAAGTTCATTTAGTATTTTGGAAATACTCCAAGTGTTTTTCCAAGTATCACTAATCGGTGAAACTTTTGTTATGACAATAGTGGTGCCACTTGTGCTATCAATGGAACCAAGGTCACAACAGCGATCCAAACACTCACTTAGACGTTCTTCAAGAAATTCATGAAGAATGAGAAGACGTTAAAATATACAAAGTATCAACCGATGATGACATATGGGATTCACTTACAAAGATCCTCGCATAGGCAGAAGAATGATGGGCATGTTAGATCCATGAGTATTCGATACATAAATGGAGCCTAGTGCAAGTGGGAGACTGTTGGTGTAATGCCCTAAGCTTTAGTTATGTTTAACTGAAAAACGTTATGTATCATCTTTATCGTTTATGTTTATTATTTGATTATTATATAGTTTGCATATTTATTGTAATAATCTCCGTCCCTAATTATTAAGAGAATAATTAGTATAATTGTCAATGGATAATCATATGATGATTATATGCATAGAGATGCACATTGAAATTATGGGTACTTGTTAGAGAACAAGTGACTGGACTTGACCCGTATGAGATTTATGTCATGGTCAAATGTCATAATTAAATCTCATATGGTCACTTCATTTAGTCCCTAGACCTGAGATTATCATAACCTTACATATGATGAAAGTCATGTTTGATTTTAGTCAAACGGTATCTTAACACGATACCTATAAAGGCTATCTTTGGCATGATCGGATTCATGATGGGAAGGATGATAAGTCAAGATGGAATTTTGTCCCTCGAAAGAGAGATGTTTTGCTTGGGCCCCTCAATGAGTGATAATGATGAAAGCGTGTGGCCACACCCCAATATGATTGGACTATCATTATACTCAAGATCGAGAAAGCATTGAACAAATACAAGTTGACGTGGACCATGACTTGTGTTCAATATAACATCGTGAGACAAAGGGAAAAATGGAAGTGTACCATTGGAAACGTGAACTCTTACGTTGTGTTATTTGGGTGGACATAATGGCTTGCTAGAGTCCGCTTATGTCTTATGAGGGTCGATATGATCGGACTCATTGCCAACATAATACAATCCTATTGGGTCACACACAAATAGAATGAGTTGGTTGAACCAAGGGAAGAATGATTGAGAGTTTACGTATTTGGCAACTTATGTCACGCGACATACCTAGCCACTGGCTAGTTATGTCACGCGACATAACTAGCCACTGGCTACTTATGTCGCGCGACATAACTAGCCACAGACGCTTTTTTGACAGCCTGTCTCTCCTAATACGATTAGGAGAAGTATTCTTACTATTGTAGTATAAATACAAGGGGTCTGTCAGACCTAAAAGCCTGGCCGAAATTTTCAAGGAAAAATCATAACAAAATACTCTCAATATTCTTCCATAAGTTTTAGGAATCTAGCAATTCCCAACCCGAGAATTGTTCTCGACATTCATATTTGTGTGGATTACCAAAAGAGGGTCTTAGTTTTGTTCAAACAAATCAAAGACCTAGAGTTCAAATCTGAAGATCCAAAGGAGTTGAAGATTCGTAGATTTGAAGATCAAAAGTTTGTGATTACGAATCACATAATTATCCGTACGATAGCTCAAGACCGAAAAGCAATTTAGGTTGGTAAATTCTATCTCATAGCAATTCAATTTAATCGTATAGAATGGATCTTAGGGCTTGGGTTTTGTGTTAATTTTATGCTTAATTCCGCTGCGCATGGATCCATAAAACCCAACAGGCTCGGATGTGTTCCATGGCTTTCAATCGTCGCTCATCTAGCAGGGCCAATTCGTCATGGCGACTCTGGAGCCATTCGACCTCGTTGATCTGGCTTTCCAGTAGTATACGGAGCGAGGGGATCTCTAGCTCGATTGGGAGTACGGCTTCCATTCCGTATGTGAGGGCAAACGGTGTTTCCCCGATTGCCGTTCGGCGATGTTCTGTAGCCCCAGAGTGCCAGGTGTAACTTCTCGGGCCAATCTATGCCTTGGACAGCCATTTTCCGGATGATATTTTCCAGAGTCTTGTTTTCTGCCCCAACGGCTCCGTTGGTTTGGGGCCTGTAAGGAGATGACTTGTGACGGGTTATTCGGAATTCTCGCCGCCAAGCTTTTCACATTCCCTTCGAAGTGGGATCCATTATACGAGATGATTTCTACTGGCAACCCGTATTCGGCATATGATGTTCTCTTTGATGAAGAGGGCTACTTTCCTTGAGTTGAGGATTTTGTAGGATTTTGCAGAGCATCCTTTCCAGTTCCTTTGAAGAAATCACCAATCTGCGTCTCTTTAGGCTCTTCCGCAGTTCCCAGATTCACACTCGTCAAAATCTCTTCGGCAGCTTGGGCTCGATTTTCCTCTTTCCGGACAACCTGCTTAAAGATCCTCTCTTTTTTGTTTGATTTTTTTTTTGTTGTTTAATGTGTCTGCTTCTTTATCTAATGAATTATTATTAAGTGTTTTTTTTTATTAATTAATTCATCATTAGTTAAAGTGGCAATCAAGGGATACTCAGAAAGGTTCGTCATTTCATTGAAAACGAAAAGGAATACAGCGCTTGCTACAGACTCGTAGTCTTCAGGCGTAAGGCCGTCGGACGACTCTAGAGACTCGACCTTAACAATGAAAGACTCTGAGGACTTTTCCTAGGTTGACACAAAGGGATGGGGGACCAATCCAGGCTTGGTGATCATTTCTTCTTTGGTCGCGGACGGGCCTGAGAGAGTTTCCCGATTCTTTAGCGGCATTCTTTGTCGGTGGCATCATGACTCGGGAAGCTGTCTCCTTTCTCATCGCTACCATTTCTTTGACCGAGCCGAAATCAATCAGATCCGGCACTGGATCTCTTCCGAACAATCGCTGCATGATTGGGCCATCCCAATCATCTGAAAAGACTTCTGTGGCTTTGGCTTTCGGCACGGTTAATTCGAATTCAGGTTTCGGACCTTCATGGGCAGTAGGAATTGTGGTTGTGAGTTTCTCGAACTGTTCTACCAGGTCAGGCACGCCTCTGAAGGTGTACTCACTCTTCATGGTAGTGGTAGCCCCGGGTATCTTGGGTAGGTCCAGGAACATTCTGCGGACCGGGTTGGCTTTGGCTCCCCTGAACTTGTTGAGGCTATCCTGTAGCTTTAGCCATTCTTCTGTAGAAGTGGGCTCTGTGATGTTACCGGGTTGTGTGGGACCCTTCACAAAGTAGTCAGCCAAATTAGGACTGAAGGGAAGAGATTTAGGGTCGTCGACCGGGACCCTTCCTGTGGCGGCTTCAAATCTTTTTCCTTTTGCGGTTGTCCACCGAGGAGGCCTCATATCCCAGGCCGTGGCGAGTATTCTGTCCTTTCACCTCGATGAGTTTGTGAGTTCCTTGTTGGTGCTTCCCCAGACCGAGGCCAGGTAGATAGCTCATTTTTCTCATCATTTTCAAGACCGGTGGGATTTTATCCCGAGTGACCGTCAGATCTATGTTGCACACTTGGGCCTTGGGAGGCTCGACCGTGAAGCCTGTTAGCATAAGACCTTCCTCGTCATGTTTAATTTCCAGAATAGGTATTCCGCCCGTATCCGTGCCCTCCAAGGTGACTAAATCCCCATAAATGGTTGTCGTGTCCCCATTCGAGACGAATTTCACACACTTTGGTGGAGGCTTGAGGCGACCCCCTTGACTGGTGCGGCCAAGGTCTTCCCAATAAGGCATTAAAAGTGATTGGGATGTCAATAACCTGGAATTCCACAGGTATCAATTTATGTCCGAACCGAGAGGTCTAAAGTGGCGACTCCAAGGATTTGCTCGAGATGTTGAGTCGTAAGCTTTGACTATGAGGGAGGAAGGTTTCAAGTCTCGTAGTCTTGATATCAAGCAAGCTCATGATCTTTGCCGGAAGAATGTTCATTCCGGACCCATTATCAACCAGGACCCGAGGGAGGCGTCGTTCATCCAACTCGGATCGTGATGAAGAGAGGCTCGTTATGATCGGCCCCAAATTGAGGGAGGTCGAGATGCGTGAAAGTGATTATATTCCCGTAATGGATGTTTCCAATTAGTTGTACCACATCATCGGGAGTAGCATCAATAGGCACGAGAGTGCGAGCCGGGCTTTCTTCCGGCTTCGACTTATGGGGATAGGACGAGGTGAGTAGAGACCAGAGGGAAATGTTGGCCTGTGTTTGCTTCAACCGGGTGAGCACGGGATCCTCTTTTCGAGTGCAGAGTTTGTTTGTCTTAGCATAGGGCGGCGATCTTCTTTTGGTGTTTGATTTGTGGCCTTCTTATACGCCTTGGGATTTCCTTGGAAGATACGCCGGATCGGGTCAACAGAGTTAACTTCCTCATCGGTCGTCTCTTGACTAGATTTCTTCAATGTTGCTAAGGTCAACGGGGAGCCCTTTTGGCTATTGGCCACTTTGGTTACGACGGAGTCTAGCAACGGTGAGGGGCTGAGTATCGGCCCCTACCTGGGCGGCCCTTATAACTGCTTCCCAAGTCACAGGCTTTTGAGTCTGGGGTTGTGTTGTTGCCCCTTGGATGGCCCACAGAGCTAGGGCGTCCTCCAATTCACTCTCATGGCCTGCCTTGCTCATAGTTATCATGCAACAAGAGTCGCTATTGTCGGGGCTCGGGGGCTTTTCGATCTCATCCCCGGTATAGTGCAGCCATTCTGGTTCCTTTCTGTAATATTCAGAGTTGGAGATGATTATAGCATTCTGTGTGGGAGGCACATCCGTTATCATGCCAGTTTCTAGGACTTCTCTGAAAGCTGACATACATTCGGGGAAGGTGACCTCTTCTTGGGTAACCTTGACAAGGAGTGTTACTTTGTTCTGGGGTGGATTTGATCTAACCATGGTTATTTTCTCATTTGGGTGGATGGGAGTTAATTTTCCTCTTTCGATCAGATCTTCGACTATCAGCCTGGATCGGACGCCTGAAAACCCTTTCCCCAAAGCATGGTAGGCAGTGTTGAATTCTAAGACATCCACGTGCTCAGATCCAGGAAACTTCATGGCCTTCATGTCCTCGGTTTCATATTCGTCTCCCAAAGTGTCTTAGACATCGCTTGCTGACAACCAGCCATTATGCCTAGCTCCCATGGGCTCATTTCTGGCATGATGGTTCTAGATTGTTTCCGGATCTGGGGCCTCTGTTGACTCTTCGCTCTCGTTATCATCATCGTCGTCGCTGTCATCGGAATCATCTTCCCATACTACCGGGATTTCGGCGGAGAGGGAACGCCTGTCAAACCCGTTAGGGGACTATGGGTGCGTGCAGCCGCAGAAACTGTCATATGCTCCCATTCCCGGAAGTGGTAATTGTGACTCAGCTTCTCCTCCCAGGAACTGCGGGGGAAGAGTGAGAGGGGGTGGCACGTATAGTCAACACCAAATTCCAAGTTTATCTGTGTCCAAAAATTAAGACAATGGACTGGGATCTTGGAAAATTGCTACTGGACAGCAACTTCTCAAGAAAGAAAATATGATTTTAAGGGGGGTTTTGCATCCATGCTTGTCCCCATTTCCCTAGGTTTTGGTTAGTGATCACTTGACATTTTAGTGGTGAATCAACTATACCAAACCATCCTTGGGGTACATTAGGACTAAGCACTTCATTTGCTTGGGAAGGGGATTTTTATCCTTTGAAAATGAGATTTGATGCTTGAAAATGTTTTTTAGGGTTTTGAAAATGTGTTTTATTTGCAAGAAAGTAAGAGAACTTGAAAATAATGTTGATCCTTGTAGAAGATCATCCATGGAGATGAACTTCCATGGTGATCTTCTTGGATCTAAGACAAAAAGATGAATGAACTACATTTTGTAGTTTGAAAATGCATGCATGGATGAGAGATTTAGGGGAAGAAGAGGGAGGTTATACCTATCTTCTTTGTATTTTGGGGCTTTGGCTTGAATATATGAGTGTTTGAGGCTTGAATGCAAGAGTGTTTGGGTTTGATTTGAGTGAGTGAAAGTTGGGAAGATTCAAGAGAAAAAGGTGACAATTCTTATGGAATTCTCACTGTTTTCTCAAGTATATTCGCCAGATACTATGAATTGTGCTCTTGTTCCTCTTTTATTTTTGTGACTGGAGGGCTCAATTTATAGCCCTCTGAAAATTGCAATCTCATCCGCGCGGATAGGACCTGCAGCGTGCCTTTGTTCATTAAATCTTTGCTCCGGGCTTTGTGAGGAATAATCTTTTTAAAATTCAAATTAACCGGCGGATTATGTTTCGGCCATTTCTTTTTTAATTTTTCTTATTTCTTTTGCTTTTTTGATTCTTTTCCTTGGTTTATCTTTTTTTGGCAATCCCCATTTTGCCCTCACTTTGTTAGAAAAGTTAGGAATGTTAGGAATTGTTAGAAATGTTATAACTTTCGTTAATTTTCTAACGAAAATTCTAACAAGCTCAAATTGGAGCACTTACAAGACTGCATAAATCAGCCAAACTACTATCTCCAGCCCGGAAGGCTCTAAACCACTCGGTCCAGAAGACCGTATAAACCTCCCACATCACTATCTCCAGCCCGGAAGGCTTTAAACCACTCGGTTCGGAAGACCGTATAAACCTCCCTCATCACTATCTCCAGCCCGGAAGGCTTTAAACCACTCGGTCTGGAAGACTGTATAAACCTCCCACATCGCTATCTCCAGCCCGGAAGGCTTTAAACCACTCGATTCGAAAAATTGTAAAATTTCCATCTCAGGGCGCCACCACGTCCTCACAGTCGACCTCGGCGGTCACACGACACTTCAGGGCGCCACCACGCCCGCATACACTCACAAATCTCGCTACCTCTGAACTACGACCAGGCTTGATTCCCGCTAGGGATACGTAGGAATCCTGTCATAGGGTCCAGCCATCGACCTATACGGTCACCCAGGGCGCCACCACGTCCTTATCATCAACCTATGCGGTCACCCCGAACGCCTCCACGTCCTTACCATCGACCTATGCGGTGACCCCGGACGCCTCCACGTCCTTATCATCGACCTATACGGTAACCCAGGATGCCTCCACGTCCTTACCATCGACCTATACGGTCACCCAGGGCGCTACCACGTCCTTACCATCGACCTATGCGGTCACCCCGGACGCCTCCACGTCCTTACCATCGACCTATGCGGTCACCCCGGACGCCTCCACGTCCTTACCATCGACCTATACGGTCACCCAGGACGCCTCCACGTCCTTACCATCGACCTATACGGTCACCCAGGGCGCCTCCACGTCCTTACCATCGACCTATGCAGTCACCCCAGATGCCTCCACATCCTTACCATAGACCTATGCGGTCACCTCAGACGCCTCCACGTCCTTACCATCGACCTATACGGTCACCCAGGACGCCTCAACGTCCTTACCATCGACCTATACGGTCACCCAGGGCGCCTCCACGTCCTTACCATCGACCTATGCGGTCACCCCGGATGTCTCCACGTCCTTACCATCGACCTATACGGTCACCCAGGGTGCCACCACGTCCTTACCATTGACCTATGCGGTCACCCCGGACGCCTCCACGTCCTTACCATCGACCTATGCGGTCACCCAGGACACCACCACGTCCTTACCATCGACCTATATGGTCACCCAGGACGCCACCACGTCCTTACCATCGACCTATGCGGTCACCCAGGACACCACCACGTCCTCACAAACTGACCTACACGGTCACTTCTTCTCCCAGCACGCGATCCAGATCAGGACCCTTATCTTATCGACGACCCCACTTCCTCCGTAAGTGACGTCGTCGAGGGGCTTCTGTAAGTACCCCAATCTGGATCACCCTCTTCCGAACACACGGGAAACACCGCAGACTCACACAAACGCAGTCTCGAAGACCCGTGACACTAAAAAAACTCAAAACCCCCAACCAAACCAAGGGAGGGACCTTTCTGGGACAAAAAAGCACAAAAGGACCTCAGAGGAATTTTTCAGAAATTGGAAAAGCATATAAGGTCCATACGGACCTCTTTGTTGCCATGATTACTGAATCCTCTTAAAGTCCAAGATATTCCCTCAAATCCTGAAAGTAATAATTACTCAGCTACATGGGAGGTCCATACGGACCTTTATGCATAAAAGGTTGGTTCGTACAGACCTTCTTGCTACCAGACATCATCATGGCTAAATCTTCTTAAAGTCCACATATTCCCTCAAATCGAGGAAAACCAAAAACTTGGATTACCTGGAAGGTCCGTACGGACCTTCTTGCACAAATCTAGGCACTAGAAATAGAGGGCTCCCCCTCCCTCATTTCACACATCTCCCTCTTCTCTCCTCTCCCCCCAGCCTTCAGGCATCCCTCTAAGTCCTCTCGAGGCAATCCCGGCCCCTTTCGAATCCTTTCGAGGCCTTTCGAGCTCCCTTGTGGTGCTCTGAAGCCTCTCCGAGCGCTCCCGCGCTACCCCGAGGCACTCTCGAGGTACTCTGAGGCCCCTCGTGGTACTCCGAGGCCTTGCCTGATCTTTCCCGAGGCGTCCCGGCTCTTTTCGAGTCAAATCGGCAATCCCGGCCCACGCCGAACCTCTGCCCGAGTGATCCCTGCCATCCCAACGCACGTCGAACCTCTACCCGAGTGATCCCTGCCATCTCAACGCACGCCGAAACTCTGCCCGAGTGCACACCTGACAATCCCGAGGCACGCTGAAGCTCTGTCCGCAGACAACCGCCACATCCCGAAGCAATCCCGGTCCGTCCCGAAACACTATTCCATCCTCAAACACTATTCCCCAGTGGAAGACAGACATGAACCAACATTGGTAAGGCTTCCTTCTTACACTATTTCAATACATTCCAATAAAGCAGTGTACAATGTAGACATCCGACACATCATGCTTTTTTAAAAGCACATACACACACACACACAACAGTTAAAGAATATAAGGGGTACCGAAAGACTCGTTTTTACGAGGCGACTCGGCTGAGCTCTAATATTCTCTTTCCGAGGAGTCATCTGACCTCCGAACTCAAAATCTCATCACACAAAAAAATAGTTTATTTTTAAACTGATGCCCTTTTTCAATGTTTTGGGCTTAATAAAAACGGCGTGGCGACTCTCCAAAGCAAAAACACAGCGAGACACCTCCAACGCAAACGGAATAAGCCAGATGCCGAGGCGCGATCGCGCTGCCTATCGGATCCGGTCGACTTCCTGAAGCGACACGTAACGTGAGATGCCGGGGCCAATCCGCACGCGAGTCGGATCCGGGTAATTTCACCCGTGCATTTACATGTGAATATGTGTGAGGATGGGAGGTGTATTGCAGCGACAGCGAGTCGGAAAGCGCCTTGGAAGGTAGACTTGCAGGAACTTTGATGATGTCTGATGATGACCAGATGTGTCGCCCGACATGACATGCCTGCTGGGCAAGTTGCATCGCATGACTGGAGGAGGCTCGTAGCAGTCCCTTTTAACTCAGCTCAGGATACATTTGCAGACACTGTCTTTTTGGTAGGAGAACACCAGCAGCCCCAACTTGAGAGAAAGGCGGTTTCTTTGACAAAGATTGGAAATTTTCAACCCCAATGGAGCATTATAGCAGAGAATTGGCTTCTCGGGAGTATCAATTTCGCCAAGACCTTCTTGAAATTTCGCATTTTCTCCAGAGGCATCATAGGAAGCTTATTGATAGGAGGTACAACATGCCATGCCTTTGGTCATTGAAAGATTGGAGGGTTGACTGGGATCTGCTCCGGGCTGCATCCTGCTTTTGGGATTCGGAGCGGCATGTTTTCACTTTGTCATATAATGATCTGACGCCGACCATGGAGGATTTCAGAGCATTGAAAGGCCTGAGTGAGTCGACGACTATATCATTCCCACGGGACAGATGGCCAATTACGGAGCAGTTATCAGACTTCCTGTGCTTGCCAGCAGATCAGGTGTCATCTATGATTCTGGGTGATGGGTCCATAGAATTGTCCCGGATGGCCAGGTTGCGCTTATCCAGCTCTGAGCTGTTCGATCTCTCTACGTCTCTGGACATTTTTATGCTGTTCATCCCGTCAGCTCATTATTTCTGTGGGTACATCGGAGTCTGTCCGAGGGCGTTGTTAGAGGTTGTCAGGCAACTCAGGGGTGATCAAGGCGTGGACCTTTGTCGAATCCGCTCTAGGCAGGGAGAGATGGACATTTTATCGCTGCTACTGGCCGAGACCTACCATGGCATTGATAGACTAGCAGGAGGATCTGATTTTATGGGTGCGGGCAACCCCACTTTATTATCCTTGTGGCTCTCTGAGAGGTTGCGTTTGATCATGCCGCTTCCAGCGGGTCAAATTGCTATGCCTTGGGTGACGGGGCAACGCAGAGTGTTGAGAGATGCGGCCGCTGATAGCTGGCAGATGAGATTGACATGATATGGGACCGCTGATCTGATCTTCTGGATTCCGGCGTGGGAGCTACAGACCATGAGAGATATTCAGGATGGGTCAGTTGTAGTCAGGCTACCAGGGCTGCAAGTATCTTCCTTATGCATCCCATCATTATTGAGTAGACAGTATGGGTACCCGCAGCAGATTGTTTGGGATTTGAGAGAGAGACTGATGGTTGATGTTGTTCCGATGGGCATGACCGAGCCCCAGACTGTGCAGTTTTTCAGCAGATTCTTTCTGGAGGGATTTCTTCCCACACGGACACTCCTTCGATAGGTCAGAGGGATTACATTCTTGACCACAGAGTATCTGATTTGGTATGAGGAACAACGGGGTCCTGTGCAGTTGATGATAGAGGCTCGCCGTCGGGAATACCTTGGAGTAAACTACCCGACCAGCCGGTCTTTTAGAGATACAGAGGTTCGTGAAGTCAGCAGTTCCTACTTCAAGACAGGTGAATCTTCCAAAACCACACCTGAACCTCAAGAACAGCAAAATCCATCAACTCAAGGAAATCCATCAACCTCAAAAGAATTCCCCTCAAATAATTTTGAAACCGCACCTGAAGTTCCTACTTCAGATGCAACCTCAAGGGAAGATTTTGATGAAAATTCACCCATTCAACAAATTGAACCTCTTCGTCAACTCACATTCAATGACTTCACTGAAGGATCTTACGATATTCCATTAGAAGATCTTCAGCAAACCTCAGTTCAACCATATTTACCCTCCGAGGTTCGTGAAGTCAGCAGCCACCCTCTTTCAAATGTGATTGATGATTTATTTTCTGGAGTTCTAACAATGAGATCAAACTATGACGAGCATACTTCTTTGTTATCTCAAATTGAACCCAAGAAAGTTGATGAAGCACTTCAAGATTCCAGTTGGGTCGTTGCTATGCAAGAAGAACTCAACCAATTTGAAAGATGTAAGGTTTGGACATTAGTGCCTAGACCTCATGATCAAGGAGTGATAGGAACAAAGTGAGTGTTTAGAAACAAGATGGATGAGAATGACAACATCACCAGAAACAAAGCAAGGTTGGTTGCACAAGGATATAGGCAAGAAGAAGGAATTGACTACGACGAAACTTTTGCTCCAGTTGCAAGACTAGAAGAAATCAGAACTTTCTTGGCCTATGCGTCTTACAAACGTTTCAAGCTATATCAAATAGACGTTAAGAGTGCCTTCCTCAACGGTGAACTTCAAGAAACTGTGTATGTTGCCCAACCACCTGGATTTGAAGACTCCAAATTTCCAAATCATGTCTACAAACTCCAAAAGGCTTTGTATGGACTCAAACAAGCTCCAAGGGCATTGTATGAGACTCTATCAAAATTTCTACTAGAAAAAGGCTTCAAACGTGGTAAAATCAATACAACTCTATTCATTGCTAAATATAATAATCATTCTTTACTTGTTCAAATTTATGTTGATGATATTATTTTTGGCTCTACTAATGAATTATTGTGTAAGCGTTTTGAAAAGCTAATGAAAAGCAAGTTTGAGATGAGCATGATGGGAGAATTGTCATTCTTTCTTGGGCTCCAAATCAAACAATGTGAAGAATGAATCTTCCTCAGCCAATCCAAATACACAAAGGAGTTAATCAAGAAATTTGGACTGGAAAATGCAAAAGCATACGATACCCCCATGGCTACCGGCAATAAACTAGATAAAGATCTAAAAGGTAAAAAGGTTGATCAAACCTTATATCGAGTTATGATTGACTCATTACTTTATTTAACTGCTAGTAGGCCATATATTATGTTTAGTGTTTGTGTTTGTGCACGCTATCAAGCTCATCCTAGAGAAGCACATTTAAGTGCAGTCAAGCGTATAATCCGCTATCTCTCTGGAACTACTAATCTTGGAATTTGGTATTCCAAATTTTTGAATTTCGAGCTTGTAGGTTATTCAGATGCAGATTATGCTACTTGCACCATTGACAGAAAAAGCACTAGCGAGACTTGTCACTTCCTTGGAAATAGACTAGTTGCTTGGGCCAGCAAGAAGCAAGCTTCAGTTTCAGTGTCAACTACAGAGGCTGAATACATTGCTGCTGGAAGTTGCTGCTGCCAAATTCTTTGGATGAAGCAACAGTTGGTAGACTATGGAATTGATGAAGGAAATTGCCCAATCATGTGTGATAACACATCAATAATTTCAGTCTCCAACAACCCCGACATGCACTAAAATACCAAGCATATAGATATCAAGTATTATTTCCTCAAAGACCATGTGGAAAAGGGGAACATCCATTTAGAGCATGTGGAGACAGATAATCAGATTGCTGACATCCTCACCAAAGCTCTTGACTCCAAAAGATTTTCATTTCTTAGAGGAGAAATGGGTATGCTTGAACTTAAATAAGTCTATAATTTTTATTATTAACTTGTTTGTTAAGTATGTGTTTTAGGTTAACAAATCCTGTTGAGGTTTCAAAACCTCACCCCTGTTGAAACTGCGTGACCAAAACTGCATGTAGTCAAGACGGCATGCAACTCCTGACCGCATGCAGTGTCAAGATCACATGATTCTCAACCGCGTTTCAACACTTAGATATTTTTCAACGTTTTTCAATTCTTAGCTTTGAAGAAGCTACCTCAAGAGGTTTGATATTTCCTTATTAAAAAAAATAAATTATTACCTTTTTATCAAACCGCATGCATGCCACATGGACCCAGGTAAGCTTCTATATTTATTATTTGGTCCTTGTCTCTTATAAGACAAACTAATTATATAAGGATATTTTTGCAAATATTTTCTCACTTAAATTTGAAATTTAAATGCATTTAATGTAAAAGATATTTGCATTAAAACCTTTCATGTCAGCCGTCATAGGGCTTTGTGCAGAAGCTGAAAGGGTGCAACAAAAACTGTGTCTCAAGTGAAATCATCTTCATTTTCTATTCAATCCAACCTAGGCTCAACTATATATACCTGTTTTGGTGCAACGGTTGACTCTTTATGCTGCCAACCCTCTGTACTGTTCAATATTACTTTCTCTCTATATTGCACTCTCTCTCTCTGAAATTGTCATGGCCAGAATCACAAGTGATATCCAAGGTGATAACAACACCAATGATAGCACTTGGGATAGCACACACACACTTCGAAAAAACAATTTTGTAAATGAGATTGCAGCAAAATAATAACACCTAAATTGTTTTTCTCAAGTTATATAAATATAACTTGAGGATGCCTCTTCAGCAAGACTTTATAATCACTATGAACAATGAATTTTCAAAGCCGAAATGTTCCCTATGGCTATAACAATATGATCTCTATGAAACAAGAGATAAAGAACAAAATCCTATCCTAGCCTTCACACAACTTGATACCAATGTAATCAAGTGTGAAATTACAAGGGAGGATGGATGAAAGGAACTAAACAAAGAACTCTATCTCTAATGCTTTGAAGGTGTGTATGAAATGGCGTATCTTGGTGTGTCTTCAAATGAAACCTTCCAAGCATATTTGTAGTATTCAATTTACATGAAGGCTACTCAAATAAACAGCCTTGGGGCTATCTTGCACGTTGAAGGAGAGTAGGGAGAGTGGTTGAGTTTGTTCCTCACTTCTAGCACCCACTTCCTCAATTGTAGCAACCGTGTTGTTTGATCATCAAGTCCAGGCTTCAACGCCTTATACTCCCAAGCATTATTAGCCTTGTAATATTTATTAAATCATCAACAACTCCTTGACCAAGTCTCCACACGTTTTTCTTTGCTGCTAAAGTAAATCTTGTAAAGTTTTTATGCATAAACCTTTTTCTTCCAAATTCCCCACGTTTCTAGCTCTTTCTTTGATCATATTGAAACCTGAAATATGGACATACACCATAGTCTATACAAATTATATTAGCACATTAGTCCATTAATTAATCAATGAGAAATGTACAACTATGTAAATTCCAGCACAGGAAATCATCTGCGATATCAACTGGAATCTGGGAAATCATCTACGATATCATCTGCAATTTTCACTAACACTCTCTATAAATATTCATCTTCTTAAACTGTAAACCATTAATGGCTCCTAAACCTAGAGATACAACTATTCCTAGGGTTCCAAAGAAATCATTTAACGATATGGTACATTTTTCTGCACCTTAATCTTCTTATTTCTGCAAACTGCCATGAATGAACTCAAAAACCCCTTCGTATGCCTGATTTTGGTTGATTAAATCCTTGTTTCTTAATCATTTTAGTTGATTCTTGCTAGGTTTTGTTCGAATTGTAGTATAGAATCTATTTATGTTCTTTATTTCATGATCTATACACATAATGGTTGCTGATTTTGAAATTTTCAGTTTGTAACTTTCAAAAACCCATTTCTGTGTTCTTCATATTTCTTGATGATTCTGGGTAAATATTGCATTTTTATTGTTATATTGTTGCTCTACAACCCAATGTGATCATTTTGATATGTTATTTGCTGATTTTGGTTGATTTTTTTGTTATCTCTGTTCTTGGTGTTTTTCATGTTCTTCGTATGTTCATACTGTTCATACTATTTTTTTTAAATTCTTTATGTTTTCGATTCCATGATTTCAACTCATGTTTTTCCATACTTAGATTTTTTTTTGAAAATTTTTGGTAATGAACATGCCTTGGAACCTCATCTCTTAAAACCGCATGCTTCTGTAAACCGCATGCTCCCTTAAAGTTAAATCGCATGTAGAAAACCGCATGTCTTTATAATTTGAAACCACTTGTTGTTCTTCTCTTAATCCGCATGCTATTTTTCACTTATCCTCTTGCTTTCCTAAGTTTTGATTAGTATATAGGCTGAAACCATAACCTTCTCCTTCAACACTTCATGGAAGTGTGAAATAAAATTGGTTTAACAATGCCACGTACTAGTAAATATGCTATTAGGTTCTCATATTTATTTCCTTGCCTTGTATTCACAGTTCACTTGGAGTTTTAGGTATTTCACTTCTCAAACTGCACCATTGCTAAACCGCATGGGTGCTTAAACCACACGTGAACTGTGATCTCTAAAAATGGACCTAACTTACAATTTTCTTTTTGTAAGATCCTCATTTCTTCTTTTCAGGCTGGGAGATAAATGAAAATGAATTAAAACATGATGCCCTTGGCAGAGAGATGATCAGAAAAATGAGCACCTCTGGAATCCTACCCCTATTCTCAAAGAAGCAGTCCTACACAATTCCCTCCTTTATAGATCAGTTCTACACAAATGCCAAACTAGGGGTAAGAATTTTAGAAGATGGTAGGAAAGTTTCTTGTCTAACCACAAATGTAGAAGGGTTGGATATCACAATAGATTACCTAGATATCAGGGGAACATTTCAATTTCATGTTCCAAATGCCCCTGAAAGAGTTGATCAGGAAGTTCAGGATGCAACCGTGTCAACAACTGCTGGAATCCCAACTCTGGTAGGAAGATACAAAGTGGTCCCAAGAAAAGATTTTGGTGAGCTGATGAGCCACCTATGCTTTCTAGTGGGCAAGTCTGTTTGTGGGAAGAATGACAACCACAATAACTTTACAAGCTAACAGTAGATGTACTGCTCAGCCATTTTCAGCGAGATTCGTCTACACTGGCCAAAGATCCTCTTTCGAGAACTCTCTGCTCATATTACTACCTATCAATCCAAAGAAAAAGGAGTTGATCAATGGTGGAGGCCCTTCTGCAGACTCCTGACCGTACTCTTCTCAAATTATCAACACTCGGAAGACCTCAGATTAGCTAACCCTGAGGTGATGGTTGAATGGGGTACTGAAGAAACTCTTGGTCTGAATGTATGCCACACATTCAGACTCAAATTTTGTGATGAGGACTACAAAATGCTTTGGGATGCTGACACCCTTTTCACCAAGGAACATTATGTTCCTATGAATCCTGAGACCGCCAACAAAGCAATTGGCAAAGCGGTCAAGAAGGCAAGAAAGCAAGGTGGAGTTGAACTGCCTCAGAAGAGAGCCAATACAGCACTAGTCCTCCAACCGCGTACTGCATCTGGTGCTGGTCCTAGTTAAGCAAAGAAGAATGTTCTGATTGATGAGGACATAATTGAAGAAGTTGAGAAGCTGGGTGATGAAGATGAAGATATGGATGATGATGATGGTACTACCTCTCTAATAGCTAGGGCTAAAATGGCCAAGGAAGCTAGAGAGAAGATAATGAATGATGAAGACCTACTACCATTCCATAGGGATGCAATGGAAAAATTGGAGAGAAGGGCTGCAGAGAGGAGAGCAGCTAAAGGAAAGGAACCTGCTCAACCATCCAAACCGCATCCTAATCCTCAACCGTAACCCTCTCCTCAACCTCAACCAAACACTCAACCACCTCCACCTCCTCAATCCCAACCTCCTCCACAACCGCAATCCCCTATCCAATCCCAACAATCTTCCAAATCTGTCTCATCTATCAAACCGCATTCCCCAAACATTCCACAAGATACACCACTTCAGGGGGAGACCCCAAGGAAAAGATTGAAAATGAGGTCCAAGGAAACCTCAATGAAGGGTAAGCCAATGGAACCCTCACCCTCACCTTCACCCTCTCCCTCTCCCTCACCCTCAAAATCTAGCCAAAACCTTCTTTCACATTCTAATTCAAATTTTGACTCTGACCATTCCAATTCCAACTACCAAACCCCCCATTCTCAAAAGCCTATCAACTCTGGAAATCCCAATCCTCAGGAGGCCCTGCCATTTCCACCTCAAACCGCAAGGAACTCACTCCTTCCCCTCATCGCTCAAACCGCGGTCAACCTTCACCTCCTCCTTCACCTAAAATGCAATCACAAAACCGCATCAATCCCAACCTATACATTCCCACATTTCTGTTCACACTGCCACCCCGTCTAACTCACCCCCACCTCAAACCACAATCCCTCCAATCTCCACAATTCCTCCTCATACACAAACCACCCCTCCAACCCCACCAACCCAAACTGCCCCTACCCAAACATTTCCAATCCCTACCTCAACCCCAAACCTTTCCCCATATTTTCCAAACACTAAATACCCAACTACCTCAAATCGCACCCCCTACCCAAACTGCTCCCATATACCAAACCGCTCCCCTACCACAAATCGCACCTCCTACCGACTTCTCCCAAATTCTCACAGCCCTCCATATCATTCAAGGGCAGCTCCACTCCAATCAAGGCTAAATGCTCAAACTCACAGCTTCAATTACCTCCCTTGAAGCCTCCAACCGCTCCTTCCAATCTAAGGTGGATTCTCAAACCCAAGAAATGGCCATCCTTAAAGATCAATTGCTTGAAGCCATTAAGGGGGAGAGAACACCTTCAACCGCAATAGATCAGATCGCAAACATCGTCAAAATCGCGGCTGAATCTTGCTTCAATGCCTTTCAACAATCCTTGGAAGATGGAATGCTTCAAGCCTTAGGAGATAAGCTTCCTTAACCCAGCTCAACAAGATCCTCTATGAACTCTCTGAGAATATTTGCAAAGCAATAGAGACGGATCTTGGACTTCTGAAGACTGAATTCCTCAAATCCTTCAAATTGCAACCTGATCAAGACT
Organism: Adenophora triphylla var. japonica; assembly: GCA_022495995.1. NCBI lineage: Eukaryota > Viridiplantae > Streptophyta > Magnoliopsida > Asterales > Campanulaceae > Adenophora > Adenophora triphylla. Next base: position 27,892 of record JAFEMH010005081.1, on the reverse strand, counting down.
AGAGATCAGTCTTGGATTCCATGCAAGCTAGCCTCCAAACTGAAACTAATATTCTTAAAAAGGAGTTGAAAATGAAGATGAACTTAATGGGAGATAGCCTAACTGCAAAGTTAGCTTGTCTAACTGATGAGATGAATGATAGGTTGGAAAACCTCAAGGAAGGGTTCAACAACAAACTCAGAATCAAAATCCAAGAGCTGGATAACTCCTTGAGGGGGAGCATTGCTGAGATATAGCCAAACCTCCAACATTCCATAACCACACAGACTGAGGCAATCCAAGAGTCAATCCACACTTTCTTCAATTCCCTCAACTCTTCATTCCATACTCTAATTGATCAGCTGATTGAGCAGACTCAAGGAAATAGAAGAGCGGTTGGCTCAGTAAACCTCAGTCTTGCAACTCAATCGAATATCTTGACAAGAATGGAGACCGCTCAAGGGAGAACCGCAGAAGAGGTTAGAAGGATGAGAAGGGCGCTCAGAGCTGAAAATTCTGCACTCAACGAACTCAGACCGCGAGGAAAAAATCAAGAAGTTTATGGACCGCCTGCACCAAATGTCAACAATCAATAGGTGGATTCTTAGTTAGACCGCACTCTCAATGTATTTTTTTGTCTAACTATTTTTTCTTAGTTTATTTTTGCAACCATGTAATTTCCTTTCATACCTTGTACTTGTAAATCTCAAACCTCTTAGAAGGTATTAATGAAAATTGCATCATGGTTCCAAAACCTTGTTCATTCAAACTGCCTGTTTGTAGAACAATGAAACAACATTGATTTTAAACCTCATTCCAATATCCTTAACTTAAAAATTATATTTTTGAATTGAAGTTTAAACATTCAGTTTAAACCGCATACTTAAACTAAAACTCATATTTTTATGTATGCACTGAATGCATTTCTATACTTTCAACTTGTAAGTTATTTATCTTTCAATAGTATAGAAATCTATAACTTAAGCTAGTGTATGCATTGACTTGGGACATGACTTACCATGTTAATTCTTATGGACATGTTTTTACCAAGGCCAATGTTTGATTTTGTTATAGTAGGTAATGACATTAATCAAATAGGGGGAAATTGTTGGGTATGCATACTTCATACCTTTAGCTTTAATTTGATTGATACCATAACCTCATCTCTATTTTCTGGACTTTAGGCCCATATGTAATGAAGCTTAGACTTCAATTTTTTAGTATAAGTTCATTTTATAGAATAGGTTTATCTAGGCTTGAAGACTAGCACAAGACTCATTGGATATGAGGTTTCAATTCAAAAGGTTTCAGACCGCACGTATGAAACCGCACCAGCAAACCACTATGTGGAATTCTTACCTTGAAACCGCACTTTGAAGACTACAGTGAAACCTCGTTGGTGAAACCGCACTGCTTAAACCGCATACAATGATTGAAGACTTGAATTTGGACCACTTATGACTGTTGGAATCCACGTCAGTAATATTATAAGTCAACCACAAAATCTTGTCACGTGACTAAATGTCAGACAGGATCTACAAGGATTCTGAAAAGGTGACATATGTCCTTCATTCCTTAAATACAACTGAGGTCTGATCAGCCTTATCTGCATCTTCTGAACAAAGTGACAAAAGTGAACACGTGGACCAATCAGACCGCACCAGTACAGTACTTGCACAGTTGTATCATAACGGCTACTTTCTTGATGCTTGGGTATAAATACCCCATTCTTCATCATTTGAAGATTGTTTGAGAAATTGATTTTACAGTGAGTTCATAGAAGATTGAAGCTATTCCCAGAAATATTCAACCCTTTGAATCTTCATATTCTTCCTTCAAGAAAATATCTTCAGCCCAGAAATCAAGCCTTGTATCACCAAGATTTCTTGAGCTCTATATCATACAGATTCAAAGATCCATGATTCTTGTTTATCACATATACACCTCACTTGATTAATCACATAGATTAATTCATTTGAGATACACTGGTTATAGTCTAGGATTTAATCTTCATAGAATAGATTTTAGATCTGAGTTTGATTCTTGTACTTTGTAATCTCTCTCATACTCTAATATAAAATCTAGCATTAGAAAATTCAAGATTAACCATATTGGTAGTGGATGTAAATCATTTACGATTGAACCACTCCAAACAATGTGTTCTTATATTTCTGTATTTTTAATTACTGTTCATCACTGATTAGTTTGTCCTCATCTGTTTGATCTTTATATAGGTTATCCATTGTTGTGAATTGTGTTTCTAGTGAATTGTCTTTCTAGTTAATCTTATCAAAACCTCATTTTACTGTTTGTGAAAACCGCACACAAAACCGCACCTCTAAATCGTACTCTAATACATAAGAAATTCCGCTGTGCATTTTGCAATCCTACTTGCGGTTTTGATACACTGCAAGCGGTTTTGTAAGCAGGAGGTTTCATTTTCAAAAAGAGGGCAAAAAATTTATAACATCTATTCACCCCCCTCTAGCTATTTTTCATCCTTGTTGCCACCTTTGTTTGGAACCAACATCATGCACAATAACGAGAAATCCACTACAATTATTGGTGTCGAGCAAAGTCGCAGTACAAAATTCCCGATACAGAAAGGCCAAATCAGCACTACCCCAACTATATTCATGTATCTTCTCGATATCTTTAAGCAGTGGGAGATACATCAACTTCACCTTATTACTAGTGCTATGAGGCATCACAATCGACCCGAGTGCTGCCAATATGTACGCACGTGTATACCTATTGACCAAATTATGTGTCACATTTTCTGAAAGCTTACTAAAATTGGGAAACTGACGTAGAAGCCACTTAAGCTTCAACAACCCGGCTTCTATCTCAATCTCGGCTGGTCTAACACCTAAAATTCCTCACATAAGTCGCACCAACCCTGAAGCAACCTCGTGGTGTCAGAACCAGTAACAATATGGGGCAGACTCGAACATATTGAGTACACCTAAACATGTACCATAAATCTTGACTTCTATCAATTGGTAACCCTTACAACATACCCATATCCTCTAAACTAATAGTCATCTCACCAAAAAGGAAGTGAAAACTGTGAGTTTCCTGATGCCATCGCTCAACCAACGATGTATTCAAAACCTAATCATACGTGATTTTTCTAAACTTGTAAACCCCGTAATCCTGCTACTACTAGTCCTGGATCCTCGCATCCAACACTTCTGGCAGAGTCGAACCACGACGAAAAAACTAACTTAGTTAATGAAAAACCTAACTGAACTAACATAAATCTTAATTTAACCGACAACACCATAGAAATCAAGAATAACTAAACAAGTAAATAGAATAACTCATAAATCAATCACTTTTGAAAACCCTAGGTTGAATTCATTTCAACCGCCCCCCCCCCCAAATCAATCAATTTCGAAAAATCTAGGTTGAATCAATTGCAAAAATGATTCGAAATAGGCATGAAATCAAGGATTTACATTAGCGAATTTGAAGTGGCCACTGCTATTCACGGGTCTCTGTTCTTCGTCTCCCCTTTCTCCCTCTCTCTGCGTCGTTGTTTCTTGTTTTGTGTTGTGTGATTTGTGTGCGCTATACATTTATGAATAAAAACAGACTTCTCTAACATCGCTATTGTGATTAACGAGTCTTTTAATGAACTTGCTAGTTGGAAAAGCGACATTTAAACTAATTACAACCCTTAATTAGATAATTATTTATCACAATTGAACTCGCTATTCACAGTAGCGAATTTAAATTTTAATAAAATTTTCACGAAATCCTCAAAATTATTTATGTAAAATAAATAAAAAAAGTAGGAAAATGGAACTCGCTATTCAAAGTAGCGAGTTTAAGCGAAAGTTTTATAAAATTGCTACTTGAAGTTGCGAGTTTCAAAAAATTGATCATTTTTGTCAACACTTTCGAAGTGGTGTCATTTTAGAAATTATAATTTTAAAAAAGAATTATTTAAGAAAAAAATCGCTGAAATTCAAAGCACTTTCTAAAAATGGGTGGGGATTAGGTGTGTGGGTATAGCTGTCAATTCGGGAATGCGTGATGGGACGAGACGAAACTATGAAATCCCGCAATTTTACGGTACGGGACGTTTCGAATTATTCGCGGGACAGAAAATCCTTGTCCCATTCCATCCCACCTCGTGACACGGGACAATGTGGGATAAGAATACGCTAATATTATAAAACTAAAATCTAACTGAGATGATGCCAAAACATTAAATTGAAAATATAAGATTAATTTTTTGCAATTCAACAAAATAAAAGCTTGTTAAATTTATAAAATAGCTTAATCAACACAAAAAATCAATGGATAGTTGAAAAAAACTAAGAATTAAGTACTAAAATACCTTTGAGGTTAAAAAAGTTTAAATTAAAATTATAAAAATGCGGGACGTTCCGTCCCATCCCGACCGACTTGTCCCGCATCCCAAACGGGATGTCCCAAATAGACCCGCTTTTATACGGGATTAGAATATATTATCCTATTCCATCCCATTTATATGGCGGGATGGAACATTACGACGAAACGATCCCAAATTAACGGCGGTATGTGTCGAGGTTGTGAATTAGAAGGAGTGGATCTATTTTGGAAATTACTTTATTTTGGGGGTGTACTCATAAGAAAGGGGGCAAGATGTGAATAACAAATGAACAATATTCAAGTAAATATTGAGTGAACGATTGTGATGCATTCCTAATAGATCAAATAATGACTTGAGCTATACTTTCCTTCGTCCAATTTGAAAACACAAAATTTTTATTTTTGATATTTCATTTAAAAATGCACATTTTCAAAATGGTATTTTTTAATACTTATTTATTAATGTAACTCATTTGTTATACTTACAAATACTATCCACTTAATATTCTTTACCCCACATTCTCTCTCATAACTTTTCGTACTTACAACACTTGCTTCACTATATACGCTCTTTAATTTTCGTGCGAGACTCATTTTGTACCTTTTTCGATGGGACAGAGAGATAATTCAATATTAAAAAATTTAACATTTTTGTGAAAATTGAGTGAATAACAAATTCTTCCCTCTATCAAATATGGAATAAACTTTCTAATTTTTTTTTTGGAAACATTTTTGTGCAATGAGCACCCAAACATGCAAACACCACATTCGTGATACTCCATCAAATAAGAAGAAACATTATCCCAACTAACTAAAGATAAGGTTTTTATTTTGAAATTAAAAATTGACTATTAAAATAATCTTCATCCACTTCTTCTGTGAAACGAAACGGGACATTTGATAAGAAATTAGTGCTCCCTCCATCAACTTTAACTTTTTCAAAATTGCCAATGTTTCATTACACAATCCTTCATTTTCGTAAACTTTTAGATAAGATTTAGAATCTTTCCACAGTACTAGAGAGGGGGGGGGGTAAAAATTACATACAAATGCATTTTCTTAAAAGTTGAAGGGATAAAAATAGTGTTTCTTAAAAGTTAAGGGGGTCAATTGACCGCCTTGCCCCTAAAAGCACTATCCCTAGAGCCGTCAATTCGGGATAACGAGATGGGACGGAACGGGACGAAACTATGAAATCCCGCTTATATACGGGACGGGACGGGACGTCCCGAATTTTTCGCGGGCCTGAAATTCTCCGTCCCGTCCCAAAACCACTTCGGGCCTCGGGACAATGCGAAACAAGAAGACGTGATCACAATATCCCATAATTATAATGCATGCATAATTATATATATATAAATCTAACTTAATTAACTAAGTAGTGATATAATTAAATGCAATTTACAAATAGGGAATTATTAAAATTTATCCACAAATGAAAATCATCCAAAATGTTTAAACTTGGAAGATGAAAACAAACTAAAGAACGGAGAATAATAATACTAATAATTAATAATGATTGAGTAAAGCAAAATTAGGATAAATTTTATGGTTGTTTGAATAACAAATCTTCATTACTAATGAGTGAGTAGGGTAGAAATTGTATCTGAGTGTAACTTAGTCTTTGACCGGCTGAGAAGAGAAGATGAGAAGGAGTGGTCGCTGGCTCGCTGCTGTGCTGGAAAAAGAAGAAGATTAGCGGCCGCTGAGAAACGCCTAAACGGAAGGAAATTTAGGGATTTAGGTTTGTTGAAGAAGGAGTGGTCGCTGAGTCAGAGTGTAAAAGTCACGTTTTTCCTATTTTTTTTTTGACTTTGGTCTAATGGTCTTGGACTCTTGTCTCTTGGTCTTGGGTCTGATTCGCCTGGACTGGGTTAAAAATAGTAAAAAAAAGTAAAAAAAAATTAAAAAAATGCGGGACGTCCCGTCTCATCCCACTTTATCCCACATTCCAAATGGGATATCCCGAATAGGCCCGCTTTTATATGGGCTTACAATATTCTATCTCATCCCATCCCATTTGTATGGAGTGACGGTTCGTCCCGACGGGACGGTCCCAAATTGACGGCTCTCTGTAAATAAACATTTTATTACCTGAATCATTTAATATTTCATAGATATTATTATGGGTTCATGTTCTATTCCGTAAAAACATCAAAATGGTATATTTATTTGTCCAATTTAAAAATTGAATGATAAGGATATAATAGCTCAAAATTAGTGGATTGAAATGGAAAAAATGTGTTGATCCCATATGAAAAGAAAAGAAAAACTTGGTTTGTATGGGTTTTTATTCCATAGTATGAATAAATATTTCAAATGGAATAGAAAATGAATGCTTTCCTAGTACAAATATAATCACCTTTTTAAAGTTAGTAAAATGATATGACATAGAGAGGCTCTCCCTTATGCACGGGCATGAGGGGGCTGCAATTCATTTTCGTGAATCGGACCACCAAACTTATGTGTGAGTCAATTCGTGTTTTCGACCACTGAACTCATGTGTGGGCGTGCCATGCGGACACCAATTTGACCTGCCAAAATTTTGTCTTTTTGTTGAAATTCTATGCGGATGCTAAAGACGTGTATGTGCGCACGTAGACCTGAAACTGAAAATTTATGAATTTGAAAAAGATTTTGAAAACAAAACCCACCATTATTCTAGAGTAATTCTCAAATTAATTGGAATCATTACCTCGGAGATTTGGGCTATAAATTGTGAAACCCATAACAAGAAGAGACGCACAACAAGAATCTCCATCTTCCTCATATTGCATTTTGCTATTTCTTTCATTTGGCCTGGTTGCATTTCCTCATATTACTTTAATTACAATCATATTTTGCTAACACAAAGTAACCCAATCACAGCAAGATAGTGAAAATAGCTCGTATATTCTGACTTGGAATAAACCGTGAATAAACCGGGAGAACGAAATCAAAATTGATTCCTAGAGAACATCTAGAAACAAGACGATTGAATTTGAAATATCGACAAATTCTTGCGTCAGGAATCTCTCTTGTCGATCGTCTTGCTATTCTCTCTTTTTTGACTTTTCATTGGCTTAGTGTTCATGTACCTTAGTACAAGATGGAAAAGAATGTATTGGATGCCTAAAAATGAGCACCCATTGATGACGTGAGGTAATGAGAGTTATGAGCTCTAACCCAATAGAAGATTATAGTTTTTCTTGAAATTGAGTTACAAAAAATAGTATATTTGGCCATACAATCATATAATGTCTAAAAAATAATCTTAAATTTGCTTCTAATAAATAAAGAAAATTAATGATCACTTATAATGAGATTGAAGCTCTTTACAACATTTTCCTTTATCACATATTCTCTACGTCCCACTTTATTTAATACCAAAAATTTTGGCACAAGATTTTAAAAATGCAAGAAAAGAATTAGTAGAATGAGTTGTTGTGAATAGGAAAAATAAAAAAAGTGAGTATAAGTAATTTGATTGATGTTGTAATTATAAAAACTTATCATTTTGAGCAGTATTGAGTCAGATCAAATTGAAAATTAGTATAAAGTGAAGTGGAGCGAAGAGAGTATTAATTATGGAACTCCTTACAACATTTTTATGATAGATATTAAGTATTTTAATTAGTAAAATTGATAATTTAAAAACTGACATGATCCAAGAATTATAGTCACTAAATAAGTTCTTCGGATAATAAGTTTTGATGATTCAAAAAATGTTTGTATCAGCCAAATTCATCGGCAGGTTGTATCTTGTATAATTGAATAGCCAGAAAAAAATGAACAAACACGTAAACTAAGCCGGGGCTTCACCGGCGAATGCCCTCCGACGTGAAATTAAGTATTTGTATTTAGATAGAAAAATCAATTGAAAAGAGTTTATAGTCAAAAGATGTGTTATCCAAATAATGTGAATTATGGCTTTTTTATATAGGCATATGATTGTAGAATCCATTTTGAATATGAATTTGTATGTGAGGATGTTATAATCCTATTTGAATTATAACTATTCATAATCCTTGTTTGATTAGAATTAGGTAATATTATTCTACATGTGCGCCCTGTAGGCATGCTATTCGGCATATAATGCTTGGTCGGCCTGAGTTGATGCCGAGTAAGAGAGAGTTGAGGATAGGGAAGCCCATTTTCTTGCTTTGTTGATGACCGATGAGGGAGCTGCTAGTCTTTTAATGAGGCCTAGGTCGGCCTTACAGGATGCCTTGCTCGGCATATGAGAGTGTGCCTCGTCGGCATGTATAATTGATGTGCCTTGCTCATTATTCGCTATTCTATGTCTAGGTCGAAATAGTGGAAATGATGAGAAAGCATGACGAGCAAAGGTAGGGAAAAGACCTACTCCCTTTGTCGTAATTGCGACTTGTATGGATTATATTTTGGGCCCAATCCATTGGGCCTTGCCCGACCGTGATCCACGTTCGTACCTCGGATGATACCGTTCAGTGGCCCCCGACTTCCTAGCTCGGCTATGCCAAGGAGGAAATGATGCTCTATTTCGGCTTAAACGGATACAAACGGGTTTTCACGAATCACAAGGCGTCTCATTATGCACCGATTATTTCGACAATGATGGGCGCGATCTACGAGGTCTGGACATTTGTCTAGGGAACACTCTAGATCATTAATTGCAAGGAAGAGATGGCGCCTCAACTCGATTTTCGACCCATACCCGCTTCAGATCTGGGTATAAAAACTAAAATCCACTTCTTTTCTACTCTTTTATCACTATTTAGCCTTGAGAGAGAACTATTAAGCTTCAAATTTGCAGATTCGTTCTTGAGTTCTTCATGATTTCTTGGTCAATTTTTGGTGTTCGTGCTTGATTTAGTGGGCACATTTCGTCTCCAATCTTTGATACAGGTATAATTTCTTCCCAATCTCTTTATTTCTACCAATTTCTGGGTTTGTTGGTGTTGTTCTTGATGGGTTTAGAGAAACCGCTATCGTTGGTGTTCTTGAAGCTTTTCTTGAACCAATCTTGTATCTTCCTCGTATTTAGAAATGGCAAGAACATGGAGATGTAATCCAAACGCCTTGTATTGTTACCACACCCAAAACCTTAAGATTTATTAGAGAATTGATGGGTCGTGGATGATGCTAAGTTTGAACGAGATAGGGGAGATTCTGACGAGGTACCAGTCTCATAAAACTGACGTGCATTATCATAGTCGATTTAGGATTGACTGACTTGACGTTGGATCCCCAAACGTTGTGTTGTTCCACGGTTGTACTGAGATTCTTGATCATATCAACCTCTACTACTTGAAGTCTGACCATTTGGAGCGACCTCCGTTGTTGGGTAAGGATCCCTCCTTAGTTTTACATAATAGGACGAGGAGGGATGGTTCCTCGTCCTCGTCTTTAAGTTTGCCTTGGCCCAAATTTGACCCTTGTTCTTTTATTTGTGCAGTCATGACAGGAAGAGGAAGCAATGTTGCTCGTTCTACTGGTCCCTCTACTTCTGGGAGGATCGTAGACGCCTTCACCAAGGGAGCCACTTCTGGAGGCCGAGGTAGATCTGGTCGAGGTAGGACTTATATCCCTAGGCCCAAACCCTTTAGAGTCGGGGAACCCATGATAAAGGAACTCCATTCTAAGTATGGGGTGTCGAGAGAGGAATACAGACTTAGCTACTTCCTCTGTATCCCTCTCAAGAACGAGAAGGCAAGGGAGGACTTCATGTACTCCTTGAATTATCTCCATTTTTTCTATAAGCAGTTCCAACTTGGCCTCCGTCTTCCCTTAGACCCCTTTATAGGTGAATTCCTTGAGGATATGCAAGCCGTCCTGGCTATGCTAGGTTCCAACGTCGTGAGGTTCCTCACCGGCTTTATAGTGTTATGTTGTAGCTTAGGTTTTGAACCATGCCAGTTTGCGTTCCACCACTTCTTCACCGTCAGCTATAAGGAGGATTCGAGGATAGTGGTGATAAGGAGTGACCCTAATAAGCCTACACTCATCTAAAAAGGTTTCTGGGTGGAACAACCACGTTAGAAGGGTGGAGAGCCGACAAGGCTGGGAGTTTGTTGCTCCCTCGAAGTACCCAGTGTGCCCAAGCAGGTGTGGAGAGCGGAGTGGAACGGCCAATTAATTGAGAGATTAAGGGAATTTACCGAGGTGGGCAGCCTATGCTAGTCGAACTTGGAAACCGACCATAGGTACTACGTACAGGCCTGCGTCATGCCAGGGCCCTTGGCCGGTTTGATGCCCCTTGTCTCAGTCATAAGGGGAAATAGATTTCCAGATTGAAGGGTGAACCCCGATCTGGTTTTCCATGATGAGTGCAATGTCTGCATCTGTAAGTGCTCCAATTTGAGTTGTTAGTATTTTCGTTAGAAAACTAACAAAAGCCTTCACACACCTCACCAAACCCTAACATCCTTAACCTAAACCTTAACTTTTCTAACAACCCCTAACTTTTCTAACAAAGCAAGGGTAAGTTGGGGATTGCTATTTGGAGTTAAACAAGGTAAGGAATCTCACAAAGGGTAAAAATTCGAAACCAGCAATCTGTAAATAATAGCAGGTTGAGTGTTTGAACAATGTTTTCCTCCTGTCCAAAGCCTGCACATCAATAAATGAACAGTGCACGCCATCAGAGGGATCCGCGCGGATGATAATGACAAATCCGCCGGACCGTTTTGCCCTCCAGTGGCCTATAAATAGAGCCGCTCAGCCTCATTTTCAGAACAACATAATTCACTCACAACAGCATTCTGGTGAAAATATTAGAGAAAACAATGGGAATTTCTTAATTGCCACCTTTTTCTCTTAATCATTTTCCCAAATCTCACTCACCAAACACCCTCAATTCATCTCTTAAACACATAAGCTCAAGCTTAAATCAACACTAAAGAGGAGGATTAGAGAGAAAATATAGAGGACTTAAGTGTTAACTACTTGTTTTCTCTTTGACCAACTCTATTAACAAACACTAAACACTCTTAAGCCTTGAATCCATTCAAACACAAACACAAACACAAGAAGATATGGTTAAACCATCATTGGTAAACCCTCCTTCTTTAAACCCTAAAACTCTCTTTTAATTTCTTGTTCATCTTGTTCAATTTACATCTTTACTTTACTTGTCTAGTTAAATCTTGTTTTTCTTACCTTAATTTACTTTATGTCTAGTTTAACTTATTTTTTGACCTAATATGGTCATTTTGGAGTTCATCTCCATGAATGACCATCTCAAATGGTCCACACTTTAAATTTCTAGTTAATTTTTCTCTTTAATTTCATCTTTACAAAATCCCCCTTCCCATTTGCAAATGACATGTTTTAAACCCCATAAATCCCCCAAGGATGACTTGATATGATAACCACTTGACACAAAGTAGTGGAATCAAGTCTAGGGATGAAAATGGGATAAACATAGATGCAAATCCCCCAAAAATCACATTTTCCTTCTTGAGAATGTTGCTGTCCAGTAGCATTTCTCTAAGACCTCTGTCCATTGTCTAATTTTTTGGACATACAGAAACTTGGAATTTGGTGATGACTATAAAACACTTTTTATAGCCAACATCCAGAGGATTACAGAAATATTTTTACTTTATTTTTACTCTAAGACCTCTGTCCATTGTCTAAGTCAGTTTAGCAGTCTCTGGAAATCCAGATTTCACATCTGTGATTTCCAGAGGGTTTTGGTCCATCAAATCATCTCCAATTATAAAAATCTTTTGCAGTAACCCTATTTAAGATGTTTTGAATAACTTTCATTCTCTGACTTTCCCCAGATTCTGAATTTTTAAAACTCTTAAATCCATTTTAAAATCAAGTGTCCACTGTCTTTTTCATTCTAGCAGAATTGACTTTCAACTTCAAGGAGTCTTTTGAGTACCAAAACTCAACCCTAAAATCATACCAAAAATCATGGGACTTGTTTAATGTCTTACAAAGAGTTCTCAATTTTTAATTTTCTCAGTTTGCATTTATTTTAACCAAAGAAACACACACACACACACACATACAAATGGTTTTAAATTAGGAAGACTCGTTTTACGAGGCATTCCGGGTGAACCCTAACGTTCTTCCCGGAATGTAACGTGACCTCCGAACTCAAATCTCTCAATTTTGGGCATTTTTCAAAGTTTTGGCCCTTAAAATAAAAACGGCGTGGCGACTCCATATGATTTTTCAAAATTAGAAATCGGGTACATCACAGTGGCGACTCCGCTGGGGATTATAATAAGCTTTATCTTTTTTTTTTTAAAAATAAATTTTAAAAAAAAAGAATAAAAAAACGAAAAGCTTTTGTGGGTCAAACTTTCGTCCCGGTATTTGAAAACATTTGTACTGTGTGTGTGTTGGTTTTGCACATTTCGTGTTGTTTTGACCGTCCCGAAAGAATCGATATCTTGACTGTCGGACTCGTTTCTTTAACTGTTTGAATTTTTGTGCTTATGTGCTTATGTGTTCATTTGCTTTAAAAAAAAATCAAAAAAAAAATCATTTTCAAAATTTTTTGCATGCATCATACTCTTTAAGACACATGTGAAAATTTCTATTTTACTCAGAAAAGAAGATAGACTGCCTCACACTATGCGCACTTGACCTTACACTGCACACTACGTCCTTAACCCAGGAAAATACCAGTAGCAACCCGTTTGGCCTTATTACGCCTCTCGGTGCGAGCACGGGACTATCCAAACATCCCTTGGAGCCTCGTGCCGACCATGCACTTGTCCGTGACACACTTTGTCCGAGACCCGGTTGGTTTTTAGTTTGGTCCGTGTCGTGCCCTGTCTGTGTATACACCTTGCCAGTCAAACCTTAGTCGGCATGCCAAGCCAATATCTTTCGGAGACCCTAATCAGTCGAAGTCATGCCGGTTTTCCGTCACGGACTTTGACCAGATCTTGACTGGCGCCTTGACTTTGACTTTGACTTGCACAACTTATGCACCGACCCCCGGCATGACACTGAGTCATCAAGGATTAACGATTATTCCATGTCTAATTACGACTTAACTGACGACGGGTCAAGATCAGTTATGGAAGTTTATCAGTCAAAACCATGCCGACTTTTCGTCGAGCCCTCGGACACGATCTTGACCTTTGATGTCAGCTTTGTCCGTAATTTACATCGAATGCTCGTTAAAATTCGATTACCCGCCAGACTTTAGGATCGTTTTTCTTTTCGGTCGGTGGGACCTGCTTGCCCTACGGAACCCTTGTTCGGGGTTACAGGTTGAGGGTCCGTAGGCGTAGTGATGGGTCCCACTGATCCAGGAATCAGAGTAGTTTGCGAAAAAGAAGAGCAATCTTTTCCAACCGCTTAGGCTTTAATAAAACACGTTTTAAGTAAACAAGAACAAATAACTGCATGTTGCATGAGCCCTGAGCCCAAACACCTACCCTCCTTCATTCCCAAATATCTGAACCCTCGTATCTTTCCCCCGCAGCTCCTCACAAAGCTTGGTTTCGGGCACCGGGTCACCGTCTGATCAGTTGGGAAGAATCAAGCGCATCGTCAGCTTCACCGTTTGCTTCGACTCCGATTTTCAGAATGTCTGCATCAGCTGGTAACGATGGGGACAACATCACTCCGCCTCCCGGGACTCCTAAACAACAAAGAAGTGGAATCGCTGGCCGAACAAATGAGACTGCGACAGGAAGCACAGATGAATAGCCTTCTGGAGGCTATCAGGAGCCATGGTTTGGCCGCCAGTCTCAATCCCGATGGCACTTTCACCTTGGAAGAAGAGGAGGACCCCAATCCCACTCTTGGTCGCCCTGAATACTCCAAGATGCCACCACCAACCTCCTATGGTATCACTACCGAGGCCCATGCTTCTCAATCTATGGGTCGCCAGCCTCAACCACGTACTCATCGGACCCATCCAGTCTGGCGGGACAAGCCAGTTCACAGTTCCTCAGTGGGGACAAGATCAGTACGGAATGTCTTCCCATGGTTGGGGGTACCTCGGAATGCCGAAGCAAGTTGGGATCACGCCTCGGTTTGGAACCGATCGCCCAGGACCTTCACAAAGAATAGTTCAGTGGTGCCACAAAGAACAGCTTCGGAATGCCGCCACCACGCTTTAGTCTAGGGCGGCGATCAGAGCCCTCTTCTAAGTAATGTTGGTCCAAATACCACTAACACCTCTCGGCTTCCACAAACCCATTTCTCACTCAGTGGTCCAATGGGCCACCAAGCCCCTATCCCACTTTCATCGTAATCACCAGACCGCAGCATTCTCCCTGCTATACACCTCGCCACGCCTGCACATGCAGCTTCAACAACCAGTGGCAAGAACCCGCATTTAAGCTTACTTATGAGTCTCACTGGGAAACCCGAACTACCCGGCTACCTCAGTCCGCTCCACCTTCTCTCGCCAATGGGAAGCCAACAAAGAAGTCAGCAGGTTTTATCCCTTTACCCAAGCTCCTACCTACATTCCCTGTGGTAATTTGGGCCAAGGATGTTTTCACCTATGCCCCGGATTATGGTATCCCTTCCACCAAGTGCCGCCGTGGTAACTCCTCTCTCCGGCTCGCCATCGGTTTGAGCGCTATGTCTCCACCACAGGACCCTCACCGGCCTCGGTTCAAGGAACAACACAAGGAGATGAAAGCACAAATTGCCGAATTGATCGCTAAGAAAGCTTCCTTCGGCCTACGTATCCGGACTCCATTGTACCACTGCCTCACAAGTTCATGATGCCCAATCTTGACTTGTTTGACGGAAGTGCGTGCCCTAAAACTCACTTGGACACCTACACTTTGGCAATGAAAGCTAAGGGATGCACAAACCAGCAGTTGGCCGACTACTAGTCTCTCTTTGAAGTCGTGAGCTTTGAAATGGTTCTTTCGATTAAAGCCCGAAACTAGGGCTACTTGGGAACAGACACGCATTTCACAGATAAGTATAAAGCCAACTTGGAATGGGAGACAAACAGAGTTGACCTGCAGACGACGATGCAGCGCCCAAATGAGAATATTGGGGATTTTTATAAAAGGTGGAACTTAAAGCTCAGTGAAATGGCCATTCCTCCTCCTCGACGAGGAGCGCTTAGACATCTTCCTACCATGCTTAAAGCCGCATTTGAGAACTTCCCTCGCCCACTTCCCCTACTTGGACTTACGCGCAATGGTTAATTCCGAGGCTAAATTCGAGAAGGTTTACAATCAACAACAGGCTGCTGTACCTACCTATAGATACAGGGCTGTTCCCTCCAACACTGCTCCTGCCCAGTCTAAAGGTAAAGAAGTAATTAGCTATGCGGGACAGGACTGTAACAATGCCACTTCCTTTGTTCCCAAGAAACCTGATGCTTCCAGATCCCGGCTCCAAGGCTTGGGAAGCTTTGGGATGCCTTTGAGTGATATCTTCAGAGGTTTGGTAAAAGAAGGTTTGCTCCGGCCTTTAGATAATTATCGCCCAAGAAACCCCAATGCTCCTTCGGATACCTCCAAGCATTGTGCCTTTCATCGCACTACGGGCACTGACAGATGATTGTGTCCCCTTGAAAAACGCCATCCAAAGTTTGATTGAGCAAGGGAAGTTAGAGGTGCCTGAAGGGCCCAATACCATCAGTAACCCATTCCCTAGAAATAACAACATGAGTGTCAACATGGTCGAGTTTGGTGATTCAAGCCTTGTGGGCATAATGGAATTTGACCCGCCCCTTTGTGAGGTAGGTGAACCAGCCATCGCAGGCGATGAAAATGGTTGGATTAAGCAAGAGATTGCCAAAGAAATCCTGATGGAAAGATCTGCAATAGCTCCCATCTCCAGCGTCGAAGAGTAGATGAATGGTCCAACAGCAAAGAGCGGCTAGACTAGGGGCTACCTATCATTAAATTAAACTCAATGAATAGTCTTTTAGTCAACCCTTGTAGGTTCTAGTATTTTTCTACTTCACGTAAGTCCTTCCTGGACATTTGTCGTTTTAGTCCATTTGGACATAGTAATTAAATGTCTAACTTTTATATAAGTCTTTTTTCTTTTCTTGCTAGACTCGAGACATCACTTGCATACCCACGTTACACTTAATTGAAACGGTTTTATCCTAGATGATCACTTGTGCTGCTCAACCACTAATTTTTTGGAATGATTAAAATTTAAATTAATCAGAGTGAAAAAATCAATTGATATCTTTCTCAAAATGGGGCTTACCAACCCCCCATCTTGCATCTCATATGCTCACATCCCTTTCCTCATCATCATCATTTCGTTGCTCGATGAATTTGCATGAATATTTTCTCATTTAAAGCTTAAGCAAGCAATGAAGACTTAATTTCGTTTAGGTCATCCGGTAGGGATTGCGGTTGAAGCCATAGGGAAAACCTTTACCTCACCCTCACCAAACAATACCCTTTCATTTCAAGATCGGCGTGTTTTGAAACCCCGTTTAGCCATCATTTTTGCTCCTTACTGAGAGAAGTCCAAGCAAGGCCAAGAAGTTAACTTCGAGAGTCGGCGATGCGCAAAATATCTCAAGCCATGAAGGAAGGACAAAGATAATCCTCAACTCCTCAGGAGGCTTTCCAACTCAAAAAAAAAGGACTGTTGATCCTCACAATTCAGTGAAAAGTCCCCGACTCCTCAAGAAGCTCTCCAATGATCAAAAAGGAGCCCGAATTCTCGCAAGTTCGCAAAAGTTCTCGATAACTTGGACTTCCTCTCACCATTACCTTAATCAATCCCAAGCCATCCTCTCGCTTTTAGAGGATATTCCCATTTCCTTAACCTCTCGCTTTTAGAGGATATTCCCGTTACCATTTGCCTTTGGCCAAAGTCAAAATCTGACCTCTCATTCTTAGAGGCAAATCAGTTTCCTTACCTTAGAAATCCCAAACACATCCCTGCAAGCCAACCTCTCATCTTTAGAGGTTCAGCCAGTAAAAGGCCCAGCCGACCTCTCATCTTAAGAGGTCACATTTTTCCAAATTACCCGATGGCCGATCGAAGCCCGGAAATCCAGCTATAGTTCCTACTGGATAGTAATTTCATTCTAATATCTTCGAGATCTAAATCAAATTAATGCTTCGTTGCTTGCTTAAGTTGGAATCAAATCCATCTCGGTTCAATGTCATCAATCTAAGATTGTGCAAATTCAATCCATTCATTTGGCATTTCATGTGAGCATATTTCATTTCTCTTCCACAAACACTTGCCGCGGATGTCCCACTGGGGCTTCGCTTTCGTGTCTTTCATGGACATTCCAAGGGGACATGATCTTCAATTCTCCAATTCTCAAAATCCTCAAAGGTCCTTAAAATCTCAAAATTTCAACATTCGTTCTCTTTTCAATCGGGATAAGCCTGAACTACGACGACCTGAGCTCTTCATAATGGAGGGAACGTAGGCAACCATAATTGGTCCGGTCGAAATCACAAACAAATTTCAAAAAAAAATCCGGTCTCATTAAGGACCGTTCCTATACACTTCCCAACCGTCCGAGCTTGATTCTCGATATCAGTATATCAGTTGGTTTTCTCCTTGTGATTAATCAAAATATTTGTTCATATCAGATTTAGTGTTTGAATAACCCGAACATCAATAAAGGGTTTTAAGCAGCCTTGTGATCATCATGAATAAGACAAGTTTTCAAGTGTCTCGACAAGTCTTCTCTCTCTCCATCATAGGGAAATAGAGCCAAACACTGTCTTTCTGTCAGCAGGGGCTTCCATACACTTTTCCACACCTTGTGATGCTTATACTCTCTCAAAAGAGTCAAACCCAAAAGCGAGAGCGTCATACACAAATTCGGGAGACATTCCCACCTTTCAAAAGATATGCCCCTGCACGTAAACATTTCCGAGTCTTGTCCAAAGGATCGATTGACTAAGGTCTGAAAAGATGGGTGCCTCCTCGGCCACATAATGACTCTGTCTGCAATAAGACGGCTCTGAATTTCTTCACGCTGGGGCTTTGCTAAGCGGTTCTCCCATGTTCTCCTGTATCAGCCCGTCAAGCTGGGGCTTCTATAGTCATCTTTGGGTCCACATTTGGTTCTTCACTACGAGATAGATTCGATCTTTATCAGATTATTTTCAGGATCGCTTTGCATTACCAATCAGATTGGGATTCTGCTAATTATGTCAGAATCACAACAAGGTTATAAGATTGGGGCTTCGCCAAGTCACTTCTTCAAAATCTGGGCTTTGCCTACTCAATTCTTCAAACCGAGGCTTTGCCAAAGGAGGGATCTTTCCTCGTTTTAATAGGATCCGGGGGCTTTGTCAAGCTGGTCCTTTGGACCTGAATTTTATCAAGTCACAAGAAAGGTCTAGTCACATCAACAACTAGATTTTCAACTTCAGAACTTGGTACATAGCAGCTTCCCATAGCATCATAATGTAAGATCTGGGTTTCTCCCGGCATTAGCAATTTCGTTCTCCGAACAAGGTTTCGGCCAAAGTCACAGCTCACCCAAATGAAAGAAGTTTCACTCATATCGACGTACTCTAGAGCCTGTCGGCATCAGCTTCAAATGACCAAGATTGAGAGGGAAAATTTCAACCAAAACCTGGGATCCGAATCCAATCTCATCAAAATGGAGGTCCATGTGATACTGTTAACAAAACCTCATTAACAACCGCTGTTTAAATCGCGATCGAGGGCTCTCACCCCCCCACTTGCTCAAAATCTATTCCAAACAGTTTCCAATACATCCCCTCTCATCACCATGCATCCCCACAAAAAATCTCCCCAGGGCTCATGTAGCATGCGCAAAACTTGAATCAATAGGAACAATCCTAAGTGATTGAAGATCATAAATCATAATTTCCTTGCCAAAAGCTTAGGTTAAGTGCATCTCCAAAAGCAAGTAAATGCATCATCTCGTGAACATATGCAGTGATACTCTCATAATCATTTTGGTCCTATGCATGCATCTGTCATCATGAATGTCATATATGCATTTTCCTCTCTACTAACAAATGCAGCAAATCGCCAACAAAGACCGCCCCACGAATGGCAATCCAACAACTCTTCATCACCGTCAGCCGTAGCCTCAGTCCTTCCGGCAGCTACAGGTAAGCACATCACAGGTATGAAAGCATATCTTAGTCAACTACTTTTCTAAAGAACATTATCATCAAACCTCGGGTGACTCCCAAAAGCAGTCAAACCTCGGGTGACTCCCAGATAACAGTCAAAACCTCGGGTGACTCCCAAAAACAGTCAATCCTCGGGTGACTCCCAAATACAGTCAAACCTCGGGTGACTCCCAGATAACAGTCCAACTTCGGGTGACTCCCAAATACAGTCAAACCTCAGGTGACACCCAAAAATAGTCAATCCTCGGGTGACTCCCAAATACAGTCAAACCTCGGGTGACTCCCAAATGCAGCCAAACCTGGGATGACTCCCCTAAGAACAGTCAATCTTGGGTACAAAGCCCGTGGCCTCTCGTTATCGCCACTATGTACAGGCTTGATTCCCATTCGGATACGTAGGTAGCCTACCATAGGTCCAGCCACTTGACCAACACGGTCACCCTTTTCCCCGATAGTTCTCGTAAGCCCGAATCTTCCCCAGCGAGAACACCTTCAAATAGTCTCCCTCAGATAGGAAACCTCAGCTTAGGTTCATACTCCTGAACCAGGTCCCCACTTAGGTTCATACTCCTGAACTAAGTCTCCATTTAGGTTCATACTCCTGAACCAAACCTCAACTTAGGTTCATACCCCTTAACTAAGTCTCCATTTAGGTTCATACTCCTGAACTAAATCTCAAACTTAGGTTCATACTCCTGAACTAAGCCCCCATTTAGGTTCATACTCCTGAACTAAATCTCAAACTTAGGTTCATACTCCTGAACTAAGCCCCCATTTAGGTTCATACTCCTGAACTAAATCTCAAACTTAGGTTCATACTCCTAAACTGAGTTCTCATTTAGGTTCATACTCCTGAACTAAATCTCAAACTTAGGTTCATACTCCTGAACTGAGTTCTCATTTAGGTTCATACTTCGAAACTAAACCTCAACTTAGGTTCATACCTGTTCCGTCTCTTTCCTCGTTTTCACCTCCAGCAGCAAACGGAAGACCGATCCCTTCAAATGAAGTCCGCCAAAAGACTGTCTATACCCTCAGAGTCCGTCCCCAACGAAAGGATACGAACATCGAAGATCACCATTTGTCAAGGTTCAAGGCACCTAAAACGCCATCATTAAGGTTTGAGGCACCTAAAGCGCCATCATTAAGGTTGGAGGCACTTGAAACGCTATCACTTCGAGGAAAGCGATAAATCGCAATCATCCCCTAATTCGACAAACCGAAATCATTACCAGGGCGACTTTCCAAAAATAGTCAAATCATAGGGCGACTTCCCAAAAATAGTCAAATCATAGGGAGACTTCCCAAAAATAGTCAAATCATAGGGCGACTTCCCAAAAATAGTCAAATCAAATCATAGGGCGACTTCCCAAAAATAGTCAAATCATAGGGCGACTTCCCAAAAATAGTCAAATCTTAGGTTGACACCCTAAAACAGTCACTCTAGGGTCGACGTCTGAAGATAGTCGAAAGACTCGAACTACGACTGGCTTGATTCCTTTTAAGGATACGTAGGTAGCCTATTAAATAGGTTCAGCCACTCGACTACTTTGATCACCCCTTTTCCCATCTTGTCAAATATGGAGCCTTACTCTTATCAACGACCCCGCTTCCTTCGAAATTGCCGTCGCCGAGGGGCTATTGTAAGTGCTCCAATTTGAGTTGTTAGTATTTTCGTTAGAAAACTAACAAAAGCCTTCACACACCTCACCAAACCCTAACATCCTTAACCTAAACCTTAAATTGGAGTTAAACAAGGTAAGGAATCTCACAAAGGGTAAAAATTCGAAAACAGCAATCTGTAAATAACAGCAAGTTGAGTGTTTGAACAATGTTTTCCTCCTGTCCAAAGCCTGCAACAGCAATAAATGAACAGTGCACGCCATCTGAGGGATCCCCGCGGATGATAATGACAAATCCGCCGGACCGTTTTGCCCTCCAGTGGCCTATAAATAGAGCCCCTCAGCCTCATTTTCAGAACAACATAATTCACTCACAACATCATTCTGGTGAAAATATTAGAGAAAACAATGGGAATTTCTTAATTGCCACCTTTTTCTCTTAATCATTTTCCCAAATCTCACTCACCAAACACTCTCAAATCATCTCTTAAACACATAAGCTCAAGCTTAAATCAACACTAAAGAGGAGGATTAGAGAGAAAACATAGAGGACTTAAGTGTTATCTACTTGTTTTCTCTTTGACCAACACAATTAACAAACACTAAACACTCTTAAGCCTTGAATCCATTCAAACACAAACACAAACACAAGAAGATAGGGTTAAACCATCATTGGTAAACCCTCCTTCTTTAAACCCTAAAACTCTCTTTTAATTTCTTGTTCATCTTGTTCAATTTACATCTTTACTTTACTTGTCTAGTTAAATCTTGTTTTTCTTACCTTAATTTACTTTATGTCTAGTTTAACTTAAGTTTTGACCTAATATGGTCATTTTGGAGTTCATCTCCATGAATGACCATCTCAAATGGTCCACACTTTAAATTTCTAGTTAATTTTTCTCTTTAATTTCATCTTTACAAAATCCCCCTTCCCATTTGAAAATGACATGTTTTAAACCCCATAAATCCCCCAAGGTGTAAGTGCTCCAATTTGAGTTGGTAGTTTTTTCGTTAGAAAGTTAACGAAAGTTTTAACATTTCTAACAATCTCTAACCTTCCTAACCAAGGAAGAGTAGGTTAGGGTTTGCCATTTAAAGTTAAACCAAAAAAGGAATCCAAAAAAGCAAAAGAATTAAGAAAATCCCGAAACAGCAAGTTGAAAAACAATTTCTACTGATATTTTGAAAAATATTCTTCCTGTTCAAAGCCTGGAGCAGCATTTAATGCACCAGGCACGTTTTACAGGGACCTCCGCGCGGACATGTATGTAATTTCAGAGGGCCTATAAATTGAACCCTCCTCTCTCAGTTTACAAAACACAATTTGATCATAGCAACGAAGTTCTGGCGAAATATAGAGAGAAAACAGTGGGAATCCCTTGATTGCCACCATTTTCTCTTGAATCTTTCCCAATCTCACTCCAAACACAAATCCAAACATCAAACCTTGATACTCCTCAAGCCAAACACCAAATCTTGATACTCCTCAAGTCAAATTCCAAGCCTAGGAAGATAGGGTGTCACCATTGGTAAAGCCCTCCTTCTCAAAACCCTAAAATTCACTTTTGACTTCTTGTTCATCTTGTTCTTCTTACTTGGATCTACTTGATGTTTAGTTTAACTTGAGTTTTGACCCAAGATGGTCATCTTGAAGTTCATCTTCATGAATGACCATCTCAAATGGTCTATATTTTAAATCTCTAAATTGATTTTTTCTCTTTAATTTCATTTCTACAAAATATCCCCTTTCCCTTTGCAAAGGACATGTTTAAACCCCATAAATTCCCCAAGGATGACTTGAATATGATAACCACTCAATAAAAAGTAGTGGTATCAAGTCTAGGGATGAAAATGGGGAGAACATAGATGCAAATCCCCCAAAAATCACATTTTCCCTCAAGAACATCTTGCTGTCCAGTAGCATTGTTCTGAGACCTCAGTCCATTTTCTTATTTTTTGGACCCAGTAAAACTTGGAATTGGGTGTTTACTACAAAACACTTTTTGTAGCCAACATGTTGGTGATTTTATATCATCAACTTATTTTATTGTAATGGTGATTTACTAAGAGATCAATGTGATTCGTATTAGACTCGGATACGAGTAAGGGAAAGTGTGGAGTACACACTCGTTTGAGCTAAAACGAAGTCAACCTCGATATAGAAGTAAAAGTTATAGGGTAGCACTTTTTGCTGATCAGTATGAACAGCACGGCCGTGCAGTTCATATGACACGGGCGTGCAGTGGCATGAACAACACGGCCGTGCAGCTTCATAAGACACGGCCATAAGACATGCTTCATAAGACACGGCCGTGCCAGCCTCGTACAGATGCCTTTTCAAAATGAAGAGACACATTGCTTGGCTAAAGTCATGTCTTTTGATTGTACCCTTTAACTAATACCTCCCCATCTGTATATATACAGAGATTGATCTCAGTTGTATATACATGAAAAACACAAGAGTGAATTACAACAATAACGAAAGCAAACAATTCTCAAGTTTTGATTTGTTCTCTTTGCCTAGAAAACAAATTGTGTGATTGTCTTATCCCAATAAAGATTTTGTGTAACCTGTGCATTAAGGGTCGAAATACTTTATTCGGAAAGTGGATTATACACGATTCAATCATATATCCTAAGCACCATTAGTATCAAAGACCCTAATTCCCCTACAAACGAATAAAGTAATTGGGTGATACTCACGGCTACCGTGAAGGAGATGACAACAAAGTTTGGAAAGCTAGACAAGTTTGAAGGGCAAGATTTGACGTTGGCAAAAGAAGATGCACTTCCTTTGACAACATTAAAGGTGGTGTATGTTCTATCTACTCCAATTCCAGAATTGCTTGAAGAGGATAACTTGGAGGCCGTCGACGTAGATCGAAGTGGGAGAACGATGACTACATCTGCAGAGGACACATATTGAACGGTATGTCTGATCCTTTATTTGACATTTATCAAAATGAGGAGTCTCGCTAAAGAGTTATGGGATTCTCTTGAATCCAAGTACATGGCAGAGGATGCTTCTAGTAAGAAGTTCCTTGTGAGTAATTTTAACAATTACAAGATGGTCGATTCTAGACTCCGTCATGGAACAATTCAATGAACTCCTTAGAATCCTTGGACAATATACTCAACATGGGTTGAAGATGGATGAGTCAATATCGGTTTCAAGTGTGATTGATAAGTTGCCTCCTCCCCTGGAAGGATTTCAAACACACTTTGAAACATGGTAAAGATGATCTGTCTTTGGTTCAACTTGGTAGTCACTTGCGCATAGAGGAATCTCTAAGGGCGCAAGAGAATGACAAAGGCAAAGGAAAGGAAGTTGGTGGACCATCGGTCAATATGATTGATGATGGTAGAAACAAGAACAAAGGAAAGAAACGTAGTTTTAATGACAATGGTTCTGGTTCCAACAAGAAGCCTAAATTGGCTTGTTGGAAGTGTGGCAAATCTGGTCACTTTAAGAAGGATTGTCGTGTTGGAAACAACAAGAAAGGCGCAAGCACAAGTGGTTCGGGAAAGGGGTCTAAGGACCATTCTGAAGACCAAGGATGATGCTATTGCGTGGTGGATTGATTCCGGTGCCACAACTCATGTTTGTAAGGATCGTTGTTGGTTTAAGTCATACGAACCAATGGAAGACGGATCTGTCCTTTACATGGGTGATGACCATTCCGCTCCTATTCAAGGAAGAGGAAGCGTGGTGTTGGAATTCAGTTCGGGAAAAACTGTTTCTTTGTTTAATGTTTTATATGTACTAAAACTTCGTTTCTGGTCCTGTATTGAACAAGTGTGAATACAAACAAGTATATGAATCCGATAAGTTTACCTTATCGAAGTTTGGTGTATTTGTAGGATTTGGTTATAATGGGATGTTTATGTTGAATTTAAATAAAATTCCTAGTTCTATTTATATGACTTCTTCTGTTATTAGCAATTCTTTATAATGGCATGCTCGGTAGAAAATGTAATATTTCGAAAGGCTTTCAATTCTTAATGTAAGATTATCCCAATTTTGAACATAGCCACCATCATTAGATGCGTTGTGAGTTTGTTCAAATGCATAGCCACGCATTTAATAATGTGTTGTGAGTATGCGGATCTACTTGCTTTGGTTGAATATTTATTCACCATTAAGTTAAGAATTGATAAGTATTTTGGATTAATTTCAAATGAATGATCATTTGATTGAGGTAGGGATCAAGAGATCAAATTGAATCTCAATACTCTTACTGTTATAGTATAGAGGAGGATCCAAGAACCTATGATGAAGCAATAAAATCTCGAGACGCTGGTTTTTGGAAAGAAGCCATCGATGATGAGATTGGTTCTATTGTGGAAAATAATACATGGGTCTTGTCTGATTTACCACCAGGCTGTAAACCTTTGGGGTGCAAATGGATCTTCAAAAGGAGATGAAAGTCGATGGAACTATTGACAAGTTTAAAGCTCGATTGGTAATCCAAGGCTTTAGACAAAAGGAAGGGATCGATTACTTCGATACCTATGCACCGGTTGCTCGTATCACTACTATTAGATTTCCGATAGCTTTGGCGGCTATTCGTAATCTATTGATCCATCAAATGGATGTCAAAACAAAGCATTTCTAAATGGTGATTTAGAAGAAGAAGTGTATATGAAACAACCGTAAGGTTTTGTTATGCCGTAATGAGCATAAGGTATGTAAGTTAATTAAGTCATTGTATGGGCTGAAGCAAGCACCTGCAAAGTGGCATCAAAAGTTTGATGAGGTTGTTTTGTCGAATGGTTTTGTATTAAATCGCCCGACAAATGTGTATATAGCAGATTTGATGAAACCGGTAAAGGTGTAATCATCTCGCCTATATGTTGATGACATGCCGATTTTTGGCACGACCAAAAAGTAGTTGATAAAACTAAAAGTTTTTATCATCAAAGTTTTCTATGAAGGACATGGGAGAAGCCGATGTTATTCTTGGTATAAAGATTAAACGGATGAACAAGGGAATCGCAATTTCACAATCTCATTATATTGAGAAAATTCTCAAGAGGTTTAATTGTGAAGATTGTTCTAAGATTAGTACTCCCATGGATCCAATCGAGAAACTTGTGTCTAATACTGATAAACTGTCACGCCTTGAATACTCAAAAGCCATTGGCGCTTGATGTATGCTATGACGGGCACTCGACCCGATATTGCTTATGCAAGCTGGAAGATTGAGTAGGTTCACTAGTAACCCTAGTAAACAACATTGGCATGCTATAACAAGGGTGTTCAAGTACTTAAAAGGTACTATGGACTATGGTTTATATTATAGTGGACATCCTTCTATTTTAGAAGGTTACACGGATGCCAGTTGGATCAACCAAGAAGATTCATCTTCTACGAGCGGTGGGTGTTCTTGCTTGGAGGAGGTGCCATTTCTTGGGCTTCTAAAAAGCAGACATGTATTACACATTCTACAATGGAATTCGAGTTTGTAGCATTGTGGCTAGCTCTTTGGAAAAGAAGCGGAGTGGCTTGAACTTGATATATGAGATTCCATTATGGCCAAAACCGATATCACCAATGCCTATCCACCGTGATAGTGCGCCACTTTGGCTAGGGCCTATAGTCAAATTTATAATGGCAAGTCTAGACACTTGGGTGCTCGACATAGTATGATTCGGGAGTTAATCATGAATGGTGTGATATCGCTGAGTTTGTTCGGTCGCAACAAAATTTGGCCGACCACTTGACGAAGGGGGTTAGCCAGAGACTTGGTAAATAAGTCTCGCAATGGGAATGGGATTAAAGTCCATTTAATCCTCTAATTGTGAGATACCCAATTCCCTTCTAATACAACGTTAGAAGCTTGAATTCAATGTGGAAAGCTCGCAGCTTGGAGATTGGAACACATGTTATTATCTTTCCCAAGGTATGTGTTCGGACACCGCAAGTAAACCTAGGTTGAAGAATATCTTCTTAATAGTTCCTTTGAAAAATTGCAAATGCAGTGTGCAAGATTAAAAGGAACTACCTATGTGGACATGAAGTTTTGCCGCTTCAAGAAGCTAGGACTTGGCTTCCTATATGTTCACTAATGGATATGGACACATGGCTTGTAAAAGTGTCAAGATTAAACAAAGAGAATTGTACTGAACTTATGTGTATAGTATCTTCGTGTATTCATATGAGTTGACGGGTTCAATCAAGTTACGACACCCCGATTCTCAGTATTTGAAATGTGTATTATACTAAGATGAAAATTCAATCGCAAGACATTTTCATTTATGCATTCGCTTTGTTTCGTTATTTATAAAAGTTTAGTAAATCAAAGGATTACATTAAAATGGAGGGATTTGTTGGTGATTTTATATCATCAACTTATTTTATTGTAATGGTGATTTACTAAGAGATCAATGTGATTCGTATTAGACTCGGATACGAGTAAGGGAAAGTGTGGAGTACACACTCGTTTGAGCTAAAACGAAGTCAACCTCGATATAGAAGTAAAAGTTAAAGTGGTAGCACTTTTTTTGCCGATGTGGGCCAAGCTTCGGAAGACGGCACGGCCGTGGCAGTTCATATGACACGGACGTGATGGCGAACAACACCTGGCCGAGCTAAGCTTCATAAGACACGGCCGTGCAGTTAGCATTCATAGAGACACGGCCTAGCGAGTTCTATAAGACATCATGAAGCCGTGCAGTTCCTCGTACAGATGCCTTTTCAAAATGAAGAGACACATTGCTTGGCTAAAAGTCATGTCTTTTGATTGTACCCTTTTAAACTAAATACCTCCCCATCTCGTATATATACGTAGAGAGATTGATCTCAAGCTTGTATATACATGAAAAACACAAAGAGTGAATTACAACAATAACGAAAGCAAACAATACCTCCTCAAGTTTTGATTTGTTCTGCTTTGCCTAGAAAACAAA